>JAPKID020001820.1:0-14200 GCA_026931265.2 Tropidonophis doriae
AGAGCTCAGTTAGTCAGTACATGGATTTCCTGCTTTTAAATATTTTTTTTTCAGTGCTTCTAGTGGCAAAACTGAGCCACTTTCAAAACCATCCCGACCGAGCCTAATTAAAAGACAGACATTCCTTGGCACTAAAACTGAGCAAAGAACTCAGAGTCCACATTCTCCTAAGGAGGAATCAGAAAAGAAATTCCTTACTAAAGGTATTGTATATTGAATATAAGAATACTATTACTTACTCTAGGTTTTCCTATTATACTGAAGGAAGCCTGATGGTGAGGACACTAAGTGTCATGGGGTTTGGAGTTTCATTGACTATTAAGAGAAGTTCATTGAATAAACATCCTATGCTTTGATAAGTAACGATGAAACTCCTTTTGCGCTGGGAACTTTGATTATTCCTTGTTTATAAGGAAACTCCAGATCAGAAACAATCTGGAAAATTATGATTTAAATGTGCATGCCTGTGGGGTAGAATTGAAAAGGGAATGGGAAAGAGTGTGGGATGAAATAGACTGAAAAGGGCAAATGGAGGGAAGGATACCTATATAAAAAGGATAGAACCATTTCATTCTGTAGTTGTGATAATTCCATCTCATTTTGGGAAAGAAAGTTGATAAATACAGAGTATCTTCTGTTTTGTTATGAAGTCACGAAGCTTTGGAGATATTTGCAATCTTCTGTCAAGGAAAGTGGAAATGGCAGTGGGATCGGTAGGAATAAAACCATCATTCTCTGATTACTATACTCAGAACTACAATTTTGTTTTTCATTGTAGCAATTTTTGATGCAGCCTGTTTTATAAAACAAGGTTGCTTGTTTACATCTAATTGTTTCTTATTTATATAAATGTAATAAATAGAGCATGCTCTTTTGCTAAGTATTTGAATTAGGCCTTATAAGAATATTGCATAATTTTTTTAAAGATTACTAGCTTAGGTAGTTACTTGAAAGTCAGAAGAGATATTTAAATATGGATACTAGGTTAATAAAGAATATATTCCCCACAAATATATATATATATATATATCTCAAAAGTAAATCTTAACACATAAGAATCTTAATACAGATAAGAACCCCTTCTTGAATTACAATTCAATACATGGATTTGTACCACATTCCAAATGTGGGTTTCTGTCTGTGTAAAGTTTGTATTCTAGTTTTACAAGACTTCTAAATTAGATTTAGTAGCATGGACAGAATTTTGTACACAATTTCATTTTATGGTTTATACTGTGCTAACCATGCTTCTTGATATTTACGCTTTGCTTAGAGTTTAATAGTGATTTTTCAAGCTTTTAAAATGACATTTATTTATTTATTCAATTTCTACAGCCACCCATCGCAACCAAGTGACTGAATAATGTATTCAGGCATTCAAAATCAAGTAATGATACACTGGAAAATTACATGAGATTTGTAAAATCCTTGTTTACCCATTTGTACTCTAGTCTTTTACTCTTTTCTTCTTCCTTGTTTATATATTTTCTCTTCTCGGTATGTGAGTGTATACACACACACATATGTACGCAGGCATGAGCGCATGCATATAAACATGCACACACACACACAAATACATATACAAATATCATTTTGTTGATTGTGTCGATATACAAATTGTAAATTGTTTGATTTATGTACTGTTCGTGTAGATTGCAGATGCCACCAAATTTGTTTCTCTTCAGGTTTAATATAATTGCTAGACGTCGGTTGCTAAGGTTGTGGTTAACCTGTGGCCTGATGGCGGAAAAGCCGTAATCTCTAGTCTTTTTCAAGATTTAAATGTATTAAGTATCTTATACTCATCTATTATTTTGATGGTGCATTTGATCATTATATCCAGTTATATTCCATTAGCTTACTGAAGGTTTTAAATGACTTGTTTTCCTTTTTGTTCTCCCTTGAAGAAAAAGATGAGACAAGCCCACCGAAAGATAAAGGTATATGGCGAAAAAACATTCCAAGCATCATGAAAAGAACATTTGAAAAGAAGCAATCTGCTGCTTGCACGTTTGGTGTCAAACTAGTTGATTGTCCCCCAGCAGAAAGCAATAAGGTATTTTTATTTTAAAAAAAAAATAAAGTCATGCATGTTGATAATTTCTTTGAATAATATTCTTCAAGAGACATAGATAGTGAATACAAACTTTCATTCCCTTTTGGATTTTTCAGTATATTCCAAGAATTGTTGAAATATGCTGCAAGCTAGTTGAAGAGAGAGGTCTTCAATATACTGGTATTTATAGGGTTCCAGGAAATAATGTTGCCATCTCAAATATGCAAGAAGAACTGAACAAAGGAATGACTGACATTAATCTTCAAGATGATGTGAGTTCTGCCCTCTCTGTTTTAAATTCTCGTAGTATTTCTTTTTAATGACAATGTTTTGTCTGCTCAATTTTTAGAAATGGCGAGATCTGAATGTCATAAGTAGTTTGTTGAAGTCCTTTCTCCGAAAGCTTCCAGAACCACTCTTTACTAATGGTAAGTTTTGATTCAAAGTAGAAAAAGAAAAAAAAAGTATTGAATAAATCTCAATGTAATTTATCTGTGATAAGTTAAATTAGAAGACAGTTTTGTTAGAATTCAGTTAACCATTGTTCTCCTTAATTTTAATATTGCATAGAAATACCAGGGTTCTTTTGCATTTCTCTTAAAAGGACATGTTATTTTCTCAGAGATATATATTATTGGCTTATATGTAGATAACACAGGTTTTATTCTACTTAGTAATAATAATAATAATACTTTATTTGTCAGTGCACAACGTAAGTACAATGAGATTGGTTGAGCTTCCTTAGTGCACACCCCTCCAACACTATACAACTCACAGTGAAGACAAAAAATCCCTATCCTAATAAACCATATTAAGAAGTACCCAGTCCTATTGCATCAGTGTGAACATGTTACACCCTGCAACATGGCCCTGCAAGTCCATCGTACTACGTAGTTATGATGTTATTTCGCATTCAGGAGTTTGACAGCCCACAGATAAAAATTGTTCTTCGGCCTGTTTGTACAGCTGGATATGCTTCTAATCTTCTTCTCGATGGTAGGAGGGTAAAGAAGGGTAAAGAAATGACATCCAGTGAATTGTCCAGGGTGTGAGTTGTCTGTAGCCTGGAAAATATATCTTTGCAAGCCGCCTTGAGTCACCATGTATGAATAGGGGGCAATATAAATTTTCTAAATGAAATAAAAATAAAAAATTATTGAAGCTGGCGCATAACAACCTATCCCTGCCTAAGACTATGAACAACTATTGCTAAGCAGAATAAAATGCTCCATGTTGCTGCAATTGCCAGTTGATGGACGCTTCATTATATTTCTTCAATGAGAAATATAAGAGATATGCAGGTTGTAGCCAGTAATACTATACAGTCCTCCCAGTCACATATTAACCTGTAGGGTACATCCATTTTCCATCTCTATGAACAAGACAAACGAACAAACTAAAAGATTTTGAAGCCACGGTGGATGCCAATATGGGGCTGGGGAACTGAATTTGAATAGATGAGTCTTAATTCATGTCAGAAGTTAATGGTTGGGAATTAAAAATTTTTTAAATATGTTAGAACTCTACTTTTTGCCTTCTTTTAATGGCCCCATTTCTGTGCATTTGCTGCTAATATGCAATTTTTGGCCACTGGTTTTTTCTAGTTATGTTTCAGAATGGAAAAAAACATACAAGGAATTATTTCTCTGTGGCAAGATCAGAAGCACTTGTTTGGATTATTAAAACAAATTGGAAACAATTAGATGAGGATATATAAACATCCAATAAAAGCCATTTTCATTTATTTACAAATGTATCAGAGTTTGTTGCAGAAATCAAATCCAGAAAGCATACACGGGTAATTGATTCAGCAGGATTAATTAACTTCTCTTTATATAAATTATAACACATAAGTAAATATACAATACCAACAAGTGGTTCTTCAGTTTCAGATCAGAGCAGAAGGTCAGTTTAGTTCTCACCATAGAACTTAATTCAGACAAATTAGTTTCAGTTTCAATTATCAGATCAGCACTCAAGATACAGGGCTAAACTATGCCCAGGCTCCAAGCTGTTTCAGCTCCCATTGTCTGACCTTGTTACTAAGCCCTATTTATTGGCTGAACTTGTTACCATATCTCTGCTAGTCATGAATTCTCTGACAAAATGCAAATCATATCATGATTTTCTAATCCCATAGTATCAGTTTATATCCATAATTTTGCAAAGGTGTATCAACTCCTTGGCTTATACTCATGAATCAATTAGGGCATTTTTAGGAAACCTGACAGGCGTATTTTTGAATTCTTATACAGAATATCCAGGCTATTCACATTGGTTGAAATAGGTTAAAATAAGCAAAACATTATGTTACTCTGGTGACCCAAGTCCATTGTTTACACTTAGTTGGTCCTCTTTTTCCGGCAGAAGGGTTGTAATGCAGGTCTTGCAACAAAATTATTTTCTTTCTTATTAGAGAGATATTCAGCTTTCATAGATGCCAACAGAAAAGAAGATCCCGTTGAACGACTAAAAACATTAAAAAACTTGGTATGTTGCTTTTGACAGAGATTGAATCAGATACCATTGTTATGTTTTGGGATTATTTTAAAATTTTATGTTGATATCATCCATTTCAGATCCATGATTTACCTGAACATCATTTTGAAACACTTAAATTTCTCTGTGCCCATCTGAGAAATGTAGCAGAACATTCAGAACAGAACAAGGTAACTGGCTTATCTGTACAAAGAGTTTATATTTGTGAAAACTAAAATCAGTGCTTGCTTCTAGGGGCTGTGGTAATAGAATTCTTTTTCTGGCTATAAGGCATACTTCAGATTATTTGGAATGTCCAATGTTGTAGTCTGCATTTGCTTTCTCAGCTCATTGGCTCTGTGGCTGCTTTAGCAGGGTGAACATAGAGGAAAACCAGTAGTAGAAGCATGTATGAGAGGAAAAAAACAAGAAGCAAAAGGCTGCCATTATTCTTGAGAGAAAAATAAATCTTTTTTATTGAGTTGCTTCCCACATGGAGATAAAGGAAACAAAGAAGACACCTAGTTTTATAGGTCAAAACTATTTTTGCTTTCTTTTTCTTAAATTGTGTACCTTGATCTGCAACATTTGTGGAAAAACATTATTAGATTTTGTGGGTTCCTTTTCTTTCCACCCATATTGGATGGGCAGTTGATGTGCTTAGGTACACAAAACTCATAGCTGCTGCATTATATGGCTAGGAACCTGTAGTTACAGGTTGAAGATTTATTGCGAGGTTGGGGGAGTGTACTATAGTCCATAGGAAAGTCACCTGCTCAGCATTTAAGTAAAGCTTCATAACAACATAAATGAACAAGGTGTCCTGATCTGCTATACAAATCAGTTTCATACAGTGATCAGATTTTGCTTTGAATTTTCATTCTAATGAGGAAGTTCAGGTTAATTTAGCAACATTGGCTGTTACTGTTGGATGCTTCTGCTTTTTAAAGAAGCAGATACATTTATATAAGTACAATGATTCACTGTAAATACACTCATTTTCTTTATTCTGTAGATGGAACCAAGAAACCTGGCAATAGTATTTGGTCCAACACTTGTGAGGACATCTGAGGATAACATGACTAATATGGTTACTCATATGCCAGATCAATACAGAATTGTAGAAACACTTATCCAAAAAGTAAGTGAATTCATTTCATGTTGCTAGACAGATTATTCAGACAGAACTTTATCTTTAGTTAGACCAGCCTGGATTTTGATTTTTTTCATAAACTACTCTTTATCTCTTCAATGTCCGCATTTTAATTCTTTCATTTCTGGGGAGTTTTTCACTTCTTTTATTTTGAATTGTAGCATGACTGGTTTTTCGCAGAAGATGATGCTGAACAACCTTTTGTAAGTACTAACCTTAACTAAATGGATTTTCCTCCTCTTTTAATTCAGAGCATACAAATTAATATATGATTCCCACCCCTCTCCAATGTGTTTTAACAATGTTCTTTGTTTACCACACCAAAACATACCAATGATATTTATCCATGAATTAATGGAAATAGCATATAAAATGAAGTTGTAAATTTCTCTTGCAGGGTAGTTTTTTTTCTCCATTTAATATGCCAGCTTGAGTAGTTTTCTTTCTCCTTAAATGTTATATAGGAAGATTGACATTCTTTTCAGTTCTCAGGTGACTAATTTTTCTAAATACTGTTGAATCGTGATGAAACCACTAACTGTGACTTGATGATGAAGAAATCTTTGTTTATTAACTATAGACAGGAGTTCAGGAAGCAAACACAGTAGAGTCTCAGCCAGTGCCAAGCATAGATCATTTACTCAGCAACATTGGAAGGATTGGAGTATATCCTGGAGATGTATCAGGTAACTCTTGCCTGGACAGTTTGTAGGTTAGAAAATTCTCTCTTCTGATGATCTCTTATAATGGTCTCCTTTTTCTTTCGTTGCTAATAAACTCGATTTCTCCCTTTATCTACATGATCTTGGGTGTATTATTTAAAGGTCAGCAGTGAATTGAGCATGTTGCATGATGTAGGTTGGAATGCTTTCTCAGCAAACAATAGAATTCTTAGACCATGAAAACAGCATGTTCACTAGTGTATATCATTGACCGTGGTTACCCGTGTACTTTTTAACATGACGCGGATAAGGTACCTACTACTTTCTAGGTCATTGAGAAGAAGGCAGAAAGCTTTAACTTCTACACGCTACTCTGATGGTAGTAATTTTTTAAACTTAGGGAAGGCAAAATCGAGATTTTGAAATTCATTTTGCTCAACTAAAAAGTATATTTTTCCAAACTATATTGCAACTAATTATGTTTGTTCATTACTAAATGCTTTTTTCTTCTTTATGACTGCCACCTTAATATTCAGCTAAGTACTACTACTGCAAACTGCCATCATACTGTCTCATTAAATATGTTTTTATCCCAAATGTTATTCCTTTGTCTCTAGCTTGTGTTTTAGTTTATAGAAAACTTTTTTCAGCATTTTATTGAAACAGCCCCTCTATCCTGCTGTTGAAATAGGAGAAGTGGGAGGAGTCTATCACACGGTGATGTCACTAGTGGACTCTGTGGTGTCACTGATGGACAACTGGAACTGTAGGAAGAAGGAGGATTGTTGTCCACATTGTAGCTGCCTTGTCTGCAGAAACCCCCGTTTCTTGTAAATGCACAAAGGACTAGTTGATCTGTACTGTAAATTTATCCTTTCAAGAGTATTTGAACAGATCAATGCTACTTTTTAAAAGTATTTCTGCTGTTTCTTGTTACTTCTGAAGCAGACCTTGAGGAGAAATAGCATGGTATGGTCCACTGGTTTTTCTAGTCATTAGCCATGTGTCAAAAGGGGCATGGCATGGGGTTCAGCTCATTAATTCTCCAATGGGGTCACTCTCCTGGCAAGTTGGAGAATGTCTTTTAGTTACTTGCTAGCCCCTCCGTACCCCCTTTCTAATTGTATAACCTCCGTTGTTTTATTTTGCCGAATAGTACAATTATGGTATCCATTTTTCATTTCATAATAACGCTTCTGTTTTGAGATGAGTACAAAACTGATGGCTGTGGAAAAAAATCTAGATAATGATAAATTCTTAAACAAATAGCTCAGAGGAGCACTGAAATGTTAACTCGGGCTTTTAAAACCATAAAGCCCAATATAATTTGACAGCACACAAACAAGAACTGCAAAAAAAAAATTAATAATTGTTTCAGAAAGTAGTTTAAGGCACGAAAGATAATGCTTTAAATGTACATTTCATTTGTCGGAATGTACAGAATACAGTCCTGAAAAGGTCCCCCAGCTGCGGTTTTGCAGGGCCGTGCGCTTAAGAGCATTAAATAAATTTTAGTATTTCTGTTTTATTTAGAAGAAAGGGCTTTTTTTGCCATTTCTGTCATTGAGCTGATTTCTGCCTCCAACTCACAGCATCCTTTCATGGCGGTGGCTTTCTGTGGTGCAGCTTGCATCTTTGTGAGCAATATACTATTCACTGTTCTGGTTATTTATTTTTTCTGTTATCTGTTTGCTCTCACCTTTTGTTGTGCTTGTCTTCTTTCATACTTCAGCATTGTCTAGAGTAAAAGTAAAACTTTGTGCCACATTGACTAAAATGCTGTGTTGATTTTTTTCTCTCTCTCCAATAGATTCAGCTACTGGTGACTCTTTCAAATTTAAGGTAAACCATTCATCTGCATTTTTACAGGGTTTAGCCTATTCATTTCAATGTTGAGAGAGGACTGATGGGCTTATTTATACTAGATCTCCCATGTGCTGTTGATAAAAAAAAAATGAGATTCTGACAATAAAGGGCTTTCCTTGTTTGTATTAAGCCCCTTGGAGCCTTTGAATTGGCCTCTGGTTTTTATACATGAATTTAAATGACTCACCCATTGTACTTCTTGGGCCTGATTATTAAGGGTAAGAAATATGTCATTCACTTTAATATTGCTATGTATAAACATAATATGCGTAATCTTGTTTGATTAGCATGACTAGAGTTAACTATTAATTTTAAAGATAGATTGTTGAAAAGAAGTTGAAAGGTTAAATCCCGTTCTCTGAAATGCTATGTGGATTTACATTGAAAAGTATATATTGGTGGCATATAACATAAGGGGCATTATGCAGATATTTGTAGTCTTGGCATGAGTTTATGAGTCTTTTATAAATTAAGTCTGCACAAATTGTGTATTAAAATATAGAATATGTTGTAAAATATTTCTAAAGCAGTATAGAATGAGTTTTGTAAAAAAAAAATAATCAAGTGATAGATCAGAATCAATGTTAATTGGTTTGAGACAATTGCAAATTTTTGATTAAAGTAAAGTCATTTAGGCAAAATTGCAATCCTGATTAATATTAATCGATATTTGATGAATAATTAACTGCATTTTAAGAATATACTGACAAGGTTATTTTTAATTTGGCACTGCTTTAAAAAAAAAGTGCTACATTTATTCCATTTAGGCCACTGTGCTTTTACAACTTATCAATGACTGCATTTAAAGAAAAAACCCTCTATATCACAGCAACTACCAAAAGCACTAGTATAGGCAAAGGAAAGAGAACAAGTTTTGATAGCAATCTAGTTATGGCTATGCAAGGCTGATCAGGCTCATTATAACAGTGCATTTATAATGGGTGAGACTTCCTGAAGAATCCTAAACCACAGTTTGAGAACCCATAGCCTGTGTAATTGATATGCTATTCTGGGTACTAGAACAGTTTTGTGCAGAATAACTCAGTAGTATATATTTAGTTTCATATACATAAGATTTTGCGTTTGAAGATTTGTCAAGAAAATATTTTGAACCACAACTATGATGCTTATAATGGGTTTCTTTCCATGCAGGGTTCTTGGGGGTCTGGAAATAATCAATACAGCAGAGAGCTACTTAAGTCCTCTATATTTGCCACAACCAGTCGCAAGCGGAAAAAAGCAAAAGACAAACTGCAACCCAGCAGCTCTGAAGATGAGTGGGATAGTGTTTTTTTCATGAAGGAGCCCGCAGAGCTCCATTTCAATGACTCAGCAAAAGAGGACACATCTAAAACGGAGCTGGAGAAGGAAACCACAGGGGGAATAGAGAGAGCAGGATTTCCGAAAGAAAAGGAAGACTGTGTTAATAGTCCTCCTGCAACAAACAAGGATGAAACGTTGCTGAGGATAGAGAATTTGTTCTCTGAAGAGCCCTCAACATCTTATATTCAGAAATACAGGATATCCCCAAATCTCATCCCTTGGCAGAATACACAAAAAGATGCCCATAAACTCCCTAATTTCCAGATTGCTTCTGTGTTGGAAGAAACTATTTTGGACTCAGGCACTACCCTCAGCTGCAGTTCACAAACCTCTCTACAAAAAATCTCCTCTAAAAGATTAGGAGGCCCTGAAAATAAACGCAGTGAATTTTTAACTGCTGATATTGGCTCCGTAACTTCAGGTTACTCCACAACATCATCCACATATTTAGCTGGTATAGATTCCACCGTGCTGGGTACTGAAGTGCTTTACTCGGTGACAGAGAGTAAAGGAGAAGAGGCCGATGACGAAAGTAGTGAACTGATCAGTGAAGGTCGCCCCGTAGAAACAGACAGTGAAAATGATTTTCCTGATTTTGCAGCAAGTTCTTCTGTGGATAGGCTATTTAGGGAGAAGACCCAAGACATGGCAAAGAACCTGAGGAGGAACTCTGAAGAAAGTGAAGTAAGTTGTTCGGGAGGAACTTCAGCACCAAAGTTAGACAGTCGCAGACTTTTCAATTCATACAAACTTATTGAATGTGATACTCTATCTCGGAAAAAGTTGGCCAGGTACAAAATGGAGAGTGAAGGCTTAAAGGATGCAAAACACGAGGAGGAAATAAAGAAAGGAAAGACAGGCAGCAGCCTAACCCCATCAACAAGAAGTGACCCTGTAAAACAGGAGCCTACATGGAAACTCAAGATTCCAGACAGATTAAAAATGCGCCTCAAATCATCTGCCGATGATATGCTTGGAACTGGCAATCAGAAGTCAAACCCTACAGAGAGCTCCAAAAGAAAGAACATCAGGCGAAGGCACACATTAGGAGGACAGAGAGATTTTATGGAATTAAGTGTTCTGAATGCATGGAAAACTCAAGAGAAATACCCAAGCGAGGAGAAAGACACTTCAGCAGTAAACTGGTTGAAGGCAAAATCCCCATCCCAGTACACACCCATTTCAGAATATGTTGCACAAGAGCGTCTGCGGAGTAACCCAGTAGACCTTAAAATAAATAAAACTGAAAAGGTGAATGTAAGCCAATTAGATGATTCCTCAAAGGCAGAATCCTCATTTTCTGCAGAGTTATCATCAGGAGGTGATAGTACCACTTCTTCTGGAAGTTCTTCCTCTGAAGCCTGGTACATAAAACCTATGGAGTACTCAGTACTCTAGACCATTTCAGTGGCGAAAGCTACCAAACTATAAATGAAGTCCATCAACCTGGCTGTTGATGCTCACCCTCATAAATTATCTGAGACCTTGGAGATTATGTCTCGGTTCTACTAGTCCTTTTAACACAGTTAAATAGCCGCCACCACAGTTCAGTAGCGTATTTTCTTTTTCCTTTTCCTCAGTTGTTCTGTATGCTTTTCCCCATCCCACACACAGTGTTAGTGTGCACTATGCATAAAGCAGCTACAATATTATTAGTCAAAAAAAAATAATTCTTTTTATTTTAGTCATTAACAAGTGCCTCATCAATATATTTTTTTTAAAAAAAGTTCATTTGATTTGTTAAGGTGCCATAATAGTTGTTATATTTAGATATTTATGTTAACTGTAAAGAACAAATTGCTGCATTTTATTGTAGAGACTGAAAGGGAGAATGTAAACCAATTAGATGATTCCTCAAAAACAGAGTCCTCTTTTCCTGCAGAGTTATAATCAGGAGGTAATAATGCCAGTTCTGCGAGTTCTTCTGGACCCTGATTTATAATACTCACTGAATACTTGGATTTTAAATCACTTCAGTGGGGAAAGCTTCCAATATATGAACAATTATGTTCATCCTCATAAGTTATCTGGGCCCAGGAGGATATAACTTGATTCTACCAGTACCATTGAGACCATGAAATGGCCACCACTACAATTCAGTAGCTCTCCTCTCCCCTCCCTCTCTTGCTCTATGTTGCCCCTCCCCCCAGTGTTAGTATGCACTATGCATTAATGCAACTATGACATTGTTAGCTGGAAGAAAAAAAAATATTTGAGTTTAGTCGTTAACAAGTGCCTCATCAAAAATTAAAATTTAAAAAAACTTCATTTGGTTTGTTAAGGTGCCATAATAGTTGTTACATTTAGACATTTATGTTAAACATAAAACAAATTGCTGCATTTTATTGTTAAGACATTTCATTACATTTTTCAAAATTTAACACATGGATACAGAGCTTCCATTTAGGCATTCCATTTGGATTTTTGAGTTTTATATTCTGATTTTAATACAGTTTTTGAGTATTATGTGACTTGAATTTTTACTCTTTCTGTAAAATAAATAACTTAAGTGTAAATACACTATGTGTGTATCTTTTCCTCAGACACCAGCTTTGATATAAATGTTGTAACATAGAAGTGTAGATAGTAGATCCTGGATATGTGGATAGAACTGGTTTCTTTTACCAAGAATATAATTCTGCATGAAGAGTTAATAAATCCAGATCTGTACATGCTTCTGTGTATATCCACTCAAAACACTGGAAATAAATTGGTTTTGATTGTTCTTCTATGGACTCTTTCATTTAACAGCGATAATAAACATGTCAAATTTGTATCTTCATGACTATATAAAGCATAAAATAAAAAGGGATAATTGAAAGAGGTTTTAGCATAGGGATCTGCTATTTGAAAGATGGGTGAATTCTTTGACTTGAACTCGCTTGCAAATTTTATTAATCAAGGGACAAAAAAATTTAAATAACAGCCTTTAATTTTTACACGCCTGCTATAAGCGCTCAATGTTCTTGGACATGCTAAAACCTTGTGTAAGCTTGATGGGAGTTTAATTTGTTTCATTGATAACATAAGCTCCTTCATTTTGCATTACAAAAATAAAATAAAAGTAAAATATTTCAGGAATTTTAAACGAAGTTACCATTCCTGAAAATTATTTCAAAGAAGATAGAATAAAATAAAATAATAATAGAGCTGGAAGGGACATTTGAGGTCTTCTAGATTAACCCACTGCTCAAGCAGGAGACCCCATATCATTTCAGACAGTATCTTTTTAAAAGTTTTACAATGGTGGAATGTCCACAAGTTCTGAAGGCAAGTTATTCCATTGGTTAATTACTCTCACCATTAGGAAATTTCTCCTTAGTTTTAGGTTGCTTCTCTCCTTAGTTCGTTTTCAACTATTGTCTTGTCTTTTGGTGCTTCAGAAAATAGTTTAAATAGATGTACCATGTCTCCCTTGGCCCTGTGGATTTTGAGCTAATATATAGTTTTGCAAATATGAGCATGTTGCAAGCTGTGAGAGAATAATTTTCTGAATCACAAATTGGACATTTAACAGATGGGAATGAAATGTTCATTTAATATAAAAGTTTAAACTTCAAGATAAAACATATTTCCATTAAGAGAAGTTTTATATTGCAAGTAAATAGTTTACAGATAGCAATACAGCAAAGATCAAAATAAATTTGGCTTGGATAATAGAAGATAACTTATTTTAAATTCAGTGTTCAGCATACAATATTATTTCTAACTATTAAATGAGCACCCAAAATGAATCTCATGAATTCTATAGACATGCATTTCTCATTCATATTCCTTCATTTTGAAACCCTTGATCCAACAGTAGTTCCTTGCCCTGGTCTTCAAAAGCTTCTAGGCCCTCCTTTTCCTTCAATGCCATAGACTAGAGCAAAGGTATCAAAGTCAATTTCATTGAGGGATGCATCGGGGCTGTGGTTGATCTCAGGGAGCTGGGCAAGCATTGCCAACTGGATGGATGTGGCGAGCTTGATACCACTCCCCAAACTGCTGGCATGTTTCCTCTTCACATTGAGTAGATGGGGCCGAAGCCATGCTGCCCTGATCTTTCCTCTTCACATTGGGTAGACTGGGCCAACACTATCTTGGCTATTTTTCTTCTTTGCACTGGATAAACTGGGCTGAAGCTACACTGACTTGATCTTTCCTCTTTACACTGGGTAAACCAGAACGGCCCAACTGGGAATGGCATCATCATGGATCCTTAGAGTCACATTTTTAAAGCCTCAGACCAAAAATATCCGTAGCACTTAGGAGTAACTGCTCAGGCACAGCTCAGGAACAATATGTATATACACTATAGTGGTCCATTTACATAGAATGCTATCAGTTCCCTTATGAACACACATCATAACAGACGTGATGGGACTCTTCTTAATTGTGTATGAATATGACTTGGGGTATTTCAATACCTGAAAAATCATGTCAATACCACCCTCGTTCTTCCTGAGGCTAAAGAAAAGTATAGGTAGTTCTTTAATGACCCTAATCAGGTGTGGGATTGATGTCACTAAGTGCAGTGATTGGGCAAAATATCCTATCACTGCACCACTTAACAATGGCAGTTTTTGTAGCCTTGCTTGCAGTCATTAGGAAAGAACTGCCAAGGCCCCTCCTGCCCTTCCCCCAATCTCTGCTCTTTTTGCTGCCCTTCGCTCTGCCATG
>JAPKID020001821.1:0-14198 GCA_026931265.2 Tropidonophis doriae
AAGAAACCCTCTCTCAAAGAAGCATTGATAATACCCTGGAGCCAGCCTCGTGTAACCTCCCGGGTGGCCAGCACCAACCAGGAGGGACACAGGTCCATGTGGCAGTGCTAAGCCTAGCCAAAATCCTGTCTACGTCCTCAGGAGTCACATGGTCAAACTTCTCCCAGATAACGTTCTCAAGACCCGCCTCCATCACCTCATCTAGCCCCACCCACTCAGAGTTCAGCCCTTCCCGAATCTGAGCGATTTTGTCTTGCAGGTTTTGTACAAAATCCTCAGCTTTACCCTGCAAGGGGTCCTCCTGTACTTCCATATGTAAGAGGAAGCAGGTCACCCTAAACAGGGTGGCTGGGTGATTATCTGCAGATGCAATATAAGTGGAAAAATAATTTGACTTTGCTGCTTTTATTGCCATTGTGATATTCAGAACGGCTGTCACTCCAACTGCTCTCTAGGTGTCTTTTCCGGTGCTTCATCTCCCTCAGCTCCTAAGAGAACCAAAGAGCCAACTGAGTTTGGTACCAGATCAGAGGCCGCAAAGGCATGATGCGGTCCAGGGCCCCAGTGGCCACCCTGTCCCATTTGGCCACCAGTTCTCCAGCTGAGTCGTGAGCCAGAGCCTCAGGGAATAGCCGAAGCTCCGTCAGGAACCTATCAGGGTCCATCAGGTGCCTGGGGTGGAACTATGTAGTCGGTTCCGCCTTCTGCGGGTGGGGGGAGGGGTAGTGGATTGGAAGTCCACCCAAAGGAGCGAGTGATCTGACCATGACAAGGGCTCAATAGCTATATCCCCTCTTCCCAGATCCTTCAACCACTGACCAGAGACAAAAATCAAATCCAGAGTGTGTCCCCCGATGTGCATGGGGCCTTGAACTAATTGGGTCAGGTCCATGGCTGTCATGGAGGCCATGAACTCTTCAGCTGCCTCTGATGCTTTATCGACAATTGGCAGGTTGAAATCCCCTATGACGATAAGCCTGGGGGTACTAACCACCACCCTGACAATCACGTCGAGCAGCTCAGGCAGGGCCGCTGTCACGTAGCCAGGAACCAGGAAGCCCATCTGTACCCCATGACCTCACTTTACAAGGAGGGATTCACATTCTACTGTCTGAGGTACACTGGCCTCCCTCAGGCACAGACCCTCCTTTATAATGACCGCCACCCTCCCTACCCTGAGCCCTAGGCTGATGAAATGCGCGGAAGCCTGGTCGGCACTATTCTATGAGGGGAACCCCCCTTCCTGGTCCAACCAGGTCTCCGTAATACCTGCCAGCTCCACTCCCCCGTCCTGCACGAAATCACAAATGAGGTGGGCTTTCTTTACCACAGACCTGGGATTGCACAATATCAGATGCAGGCTGAGGCCCTGAGGATCTGGACAACCTGGGGGATGAGGAAAGCATTGAGTGCCGGAGCACGCAACCACTCGAAGACAGTAGGTGTGCGCTCCCTGAACATGATATGGCCCCCTGCTATCACCATACCTGCTATGAGAGCCCAGGATCCTTGCAAAGGCCACAAAGGATCACCAGACTTGCTCACAGTGCAGGGCTATGATCCCCCCACCCCTCACTTAGTTGCAGTTTACTTACTTGAGGGAGGCAGGCAGCAATAGCGGCAAGGAAGGCAAGCGAGGATCCAATCAGCTAGCAAGCAACAACATGAGAGCCAAACAGGAAAAAAGGTAAGTGGGCTGTTTACGCCACAGTTTAAATAGGGCTCTTAGAGGCAGGTGGGGTAATTGGTGAGCCAGCCAATCATTGAGAGGATGGGTAGGGGGAGCGAGCAAGCGGTGACCGGATGGGCAGGGGGAGCGAGTGAGGGGGGGGCAGGCAGGAGGGAGCATTCCAGTACTCTCCCACCAGATGAAAGGGTTCTAAAAGGTACGGTAAATTTGATGAACCCCTTCTGACGTACCGGTGCGAACTGGGAGCAACCCACCCCTGGTTTCACTTCAAGAAATGGAGTTGAGGGTATTTCTATTCTACACCTCTGAGTTGGGACCAGCCTGACAGATGGATAATGTATGCTGTACAGTTTGAATCCCCTCCCTAGAATTTGACAAAATTTCACTAGCAAAGGTACAGCCTGTACTTTGATTTTAGGGATAGTTTTAAGGGGTAGGGGACTGGGGGGAGATTGCCTTGGGGAAGCCTCCAATTCCCATCCCCATCCATATTAAATCAAAACAAATCTATATTAAAGTCATACACCCATCTTAACCCTAATCCCCATTTAAAAGCCCCAATAGTGTGAAAAATGTTGGCCATGTACAGCAACAGCAAAGAGCCTCAAGAAGATCAAAATGTTGACTTATAACCCTAATGCCTGGCCAACTTCTGTATATGCCTAATATTTCATTCTATCAAGATTGGTACTATGTATTAAAAAGTTTATCCAATAAAGATCATATTGGATCATACTGGTCATTTTCCTTTTGAAATATTGTAACACGCTCTACATGGGGCTATGCTTGAAAAGTACATGGAAACTTCAGCCTCTACAAATCTTGAGTGACCAAGAATTCAAATGTAAGACATCAGCTGCCTGACCTGCATTGGGTGCCACTTTGCTTCTGGGTCTGTTTCAAGGTGCTGGTTATAACAGTGGTAGGATTCAAATCATTTAACAACCAGTTCTCTGCCCTAATTACCGGCTGACTAGGTATGGCTGAGTGGTCATGTGACTGGGTAGGCATGGCCAACTTGAGTCATTCACATCAAGGGGCCTAGCCTTATGCAGCCCCTCACCTCGCCCAGCCGCTCACCTGGCCTCCTGGCTGCTCACCTCACCTCCAAAATTTTTATGCAAAATGGAATTGCTTGAGAAACTCTGACTCCAAGTCAGTTGGGTTAAAATCTGATTTAAACTAACCTAATCCACATCCTTGAGTCAGGCATCAAAGATCTACACCTCTTTCTTTAGTTGTACCAACCATATCCCATTACTACAATCTATTAAGTAGAAGTAGTCCTCTTACTTAACAAAAAAACAGATTTTTCTTTCAAACGTTTTGTAGATATGGGAGCACCTTGGATATAAAGTTCATTTTTATAACCCCCTATTGTCCAATGAGCACATTGATTAACAAAATTAATAAAGCTTTATTAATAAATACAGTGGATTTCAAGAACTGTTTCTAATGAAATATTATTAGTTTGATTAAGAAATAAGCACTACGAATGGCAAACATCATACAGACAGACATACAGTACATTATATAAATTTAGCATTTTCACATCAGCTGTATTTTCCAAAATATCAGCTGTATTTTCCAAAATATAATGCCAATTATAAAGGTTCTGTTTAGGGGACCAGATAGCGTTTAAGGTAGCATGTAAGGGGACCAGATAGCATTTTTGTTCTGCTTCTTTGTTTGATGAGTGGTTCCAATAAGGAAATATGCTTCCCCCTCCAACACCTTTTTCTCAAGGATTCTGCAAATACTATGTCTAGGGATGAAAAATACAACATAGAAAGTTACAAATGTATACATTTGTGTTCTATGACCATCCCATGTGGTGCATTAAATAGACAATGCAGCATCCTGAGAAATGGTCCTTTAGTAATAAAACTATTATTTTTGCAGCTTTAAGCCCTTTTCATTCTAAAATAGAAATAATAGTAGATGAAGCTTCAGAAGCTAGAGATAATGCAAGAACTGAATAGCAATTTCAGCGTCTCCAAATTTCTCACCCCCTACTTATTCCTTTGTTAATAGAATTTGATTCTACTAAATAATAAAAGAAATCTACTTATGTACCTACACTACATGTGTGCAAGTTAAAAATATCTAGTTGTGGGAAATATGGAACATAATATTTGGATTACTTATGATCAAACTGGTTTCTGGATGCTTTTCCTTCTAGACAAAACTTCTGTCCCACAAGAAATCCTTTCTTCTGACACTGGCCACACAGGTGGGTGAGTGGTGTATTGTATAGCATAGGGCTGCAGCCTCATGTCCCAAAACAACACAGAGTTGCAGCATCGCATCCCAAAACAGTGCAAAGGGGCAGTGTCATTTCCCAAAACACTGCACGCAAGCAGCCTCGCCTCCCAAAACATTCCCCCTCCCTCTATCAAAGTGGATCCTGGGCACTGCGCTGCAATGTAGAAATGGGAAATGGAGTGGCCAGCACGAGGGGAGGAGGAGGAGCAAGGAGAAGATTGTGTTGCCCTTTTTACCCTTGCAGCACCATGGAGCTTAACCCACCCACCACTGTTCAGATCCCTCACTTCCCCTAGGCATTTCTTTGCATAGGGCAGTGATCACTAACCTTTTTTGGCTCCCGTGCCAAAAGTGGGGGGAGGGCAGGGAGGTTGTGCATGGGCCCATAATGCTATGTGTGTGACCAGTAGCATGCACATGACACACACGCCCCAGGCACATGCTTCCTGAAGGCTCCGGAGGAAGAAAAATGGACCTACAGGGAACCCATAAGTTTGGGAATGGTGATTCCCGGTTTGTCCGTAGGTTCGATTTTCCACCTCCGGAACCTTCGGGGAAGCCTCCTGAAGGCTCCAGAGGGCAAAAAACGGCCCTATGAGCAAACCAGAAGTTTCTGAACTGGAGCTGACAGGGCAATGCTTTGCATGCCATAGGTTCGCCATCATGGGCCTAGGGGAAAGAAGGATTTTTTGACAGATTTCTAGCTCTGTCATGTTTCCCACCACCGTGTGCAGGGAAACAAAAGTTTGTGGGACTAAAAAAAGTCACTCAATAAATTCCAACTTTGTGAGGTCTTTTTGAGAAGTTGGAATTGATGGATTGATATTTTATTTTTAGTTCCACAAACTTTTGTTTCCCTGCACACTACAGTGAGAAATGCAACCGAGAAAAGTGATGGAGCTGGAAATCTGGTAGGTAAAGAAATGCTTGGGAAAAGCAAGGGTCTGAGCAATGGTGGGTCAGGCAAGCTTTCTGCCCACAAAAACCTCGTCTTTGATGGCTGACACTGAAAGGCAGAGCAAGAGTGCCTGGAAGAAACCAGTCAGCCCAGGAGTTGAGAATAGCCTTCCTCCCTCTCCCACCCCTTCCCACCTGCCACATTTCCAAATTGCATTAAAAGGGGGGGGGGTGGCTAAGTGAAAGGCAGGAAGTCCTCCTCCCTCAATGGGATCAGAGAAGAGATGGCAAGAGTAGCTCCGTCTCGCTCCATGTGCCACAATGAAAGGCAGCTGCAACCCAGACACTTCCCTTCCCTGCCCTCTCCAGTGCTGGAAGCCAACTATCAATCACACACCCAGTCACACATGTGGGGATCAGATTGGCTTCAGATGCCATGTGGAAGGAAGACCACAGGTGCCATGTGGAAGGCTGCAGGGAAGGCAGGCAAGCAGGCTGGGCCACATGGGCCGTGTGGGAGGCACTGGGAAAGCAGGCAAGTGGGTTGGGATGCAGGGTCGTGTGGAAGGCAGGCAAACAGGCTGAGGTGTGTGGGCCATGTGGGAGGTAGCAGGGAAGGCTGGCAAGCGGACTGGGCCATGTGGGAGGCTGCAAAGAAGGCAGGCTGGGCCACAGTGGCCCCATGGGAGGCCCCATGGAAGGCAGGAAAGGGGACTGGGCTTGGAGGTTAATGTGGTAGGCTGTGGGGAAGGCAGGCAAGCAGGCTGGGCCATGGGGGATGCATGGTAGGCTATGTGGAAGGTAGGCAAGCAGGCTGGGCTACAGGGGCCATGTGGGAGGCAGCAGGGTGAGGAGTAAAAGAAGGCTCACCAGGCAGATAACAGCTGGGCCACATGGTTGAGGCAAGTGAGGGAGCCAGAGGGCTGTAGCAGCTATGCTACAGACATGACTCTAGGTGAGCAGGCAAGGCAAGATAAGGAGTGACTAGGAGGGATTGGAAGGGCAGAGCAGGTCCAGCCAGTGGTGCAAACAGCCAGTTCTCTCAACTGCGTAAACTGGTGTGAACCAGCTAAATTCTACCTCTAGTTATAACCTCTAAAGCCCTATATGGCATGAGGCCAGGTTACCTATGGTTGTCTTCATCCAATTACATCAGCCAGTCAGGTCATGCAGGATAGGTATGTTGCAGACCCCATCAGCCAAAGAATTCTGACTGGCAAATTCTAGGAAGAGAGCCTTTTCTGCCATTGCCTCTGCCTGGTGGAACACACTCTCACCAGAGGTGAGGTAGTGCCTTTTGGAAAGTCATAATTAACAATAAAATGCTTGCAGTGTGCAGATGAATTTCAACTGTGTTGGTGATATATAGCTGAACCTAATTCACAGAGGACGAAATTTAGACTTTTCTAATGTAGATGACCAAAGGGTAGTATGACCCATAGGTGACTAGGCATTACTAATTAACAGTGGCAGATGTTGATTTAAACTATTTCTTTAATCTCTGATCATACCTTGATTTCTTCCGGGCTGCCCATACTTTTATTGGGTAGGCAGTGAAACAATGGTGAATGGTCACGGACAGCTTGGCAAGTGCACTGCTGTTGCTCATTTATCAGAGCTGTGTTAGCTGTCATCTGGTGAATGATGGCGCCTTTGCATCCTTGATTTTTTAGAGTCAATTGTTCTTTAAGGAGGCCAATCACAATCTCTGAAGTGCACAGTTTCTCTTGCAGTTTCTTGATACCCCGCCTCAAATCTTCTTTATTTCCATTTTTATCCTCTTTCTCCCAAACTTCTGACAACTTTGCTTCTCCAATTTGTTCCTTGAGTTCTGCATTCTCCAGACATAGATTAAGCAGGGCCTTCCTGTTAAAACACAGAGATTAACATTCAGAATGAAATATTATTTAATACCCATCTGGTGTTTATTCAGCCTATAGACACTTTTTAAGTTATTGCTCCCCCACTAATAACAGAAAAGTATTTTGAGACTCCATTAGTTTGAAGATTGAAGGTTCAGTAACACATTGCCTGCATGTAGAATGTAACCAGTTATAAACCTGGCAGAAATAAGCTTATTTATTCCTAATTATTATTTTTATCTCCTTGAGCAATGCACTTAACATGCTTCTTAAAAAAGAAAAAGAGTTACTTAAAAAGAAAAGCTCAGCTGAAAAGTGGGTAAGTTGGAAAAAGAAAAATAGTAAATAAACAACAAAAAGTAATTTTCTATAAGGCAACTATTATATAATAGTTGCCTTATAGAAAATTACTTTTTGTTGTTTATTTACTATTTTTCTTTTTCCAACTTACCCACTTTTCAGCTGAGCTTTTCTTTTTAAGTAACTCTTTTTCTTTTTTAAGAAGCATGTTAAGTGCATTGCTCAAGGAGATAAAAATAATAATTAGGAATAAATAAGCTTATTTCTGCCAGGTTTATAACTGGTTACATTCTACATGCAGGCAATGTGTTACTGAACCTTCAATCTTCAAACTAATGGAGTCTCAAAATACTTTTCTGTTATTAGTGGGGGAGCAATAACTTAAAAAGTGTCTATAGGCTGAATAAACACCAGATGGGTATTAAATAATATTTCATTCTGAATGTTAATCTCTGTGTTTTAACAGGAAGGCCCTGCTTAATCTATGTCTGGAGAATGCAGAACTCAAGGAACAAATTGGAGAAGCAAAGTTGTCAGAAGTTTGGGAGAAAGAGGATAAAAATGGAAATAAAGAAGATTTGAGGCGGGGTATCAAGAAACTGCAAGAGAAACTGTGCACTTCAGAGATTGTGATTGGCCTCCTTAAAGAACAATTGACTCTAAAAAATCAAGGATGCAAAGGCGCCATCATTCACCAGATGACAGCTAACACAGCTCTGATAAATGAGCAACAGCAGTGCACTTGCCAAGCTGTCCGTGACCATTCACCATTGTTTCACTGCCTACCCAATAAAAGTATGGGCAGCCCGGAAGAAATCAAGGTATGATCAGAGATTAAAGAAATAGTTTAAATCAACATCTGCCACTGTTAATTAGTAATGCCTAGTCACCTATGGGTCATACTACCCTTTGGTCATCTACATTAGAAAAGTCTAAATTTCGTCCTCTGTGAATTAGGTTCAGCTATATATCACCAACACAGTTGAAATTCATCTGCACACTGCAAGCATTTTATTGTTAATTATGACTTTCCAAAAGGCACTACCTCACCTCTGGTGAGAGTGTGTTCCACCAGGCAGAGGCAATGGCAGAAAAGGCTCTCTTCCTAGAATTTGCCAGTCAGAATTCTTTGGCTGATGGGGTCTGCAACATACCTATCCTGCATGACCTGACTGGCTGATGTAATTGGATGAAGACAACCATAGGTAACCTGGCCTCATGCCATATAGGGCTTTAGAGGTTATAACTAGAGGTAGAATTTAGCTGGTTCACACCAGTTTACGCAGTTGAGAGAACTGGCTGTTTGCACCACTGGCTGGACCTGCTCTGCCCTTCCAATCCCTCCTAGTCACTCCTTATCTTGCCTTGCCTGCTCACCTAGAGTCATGTCTGTAGCATAGCTGCTACAGCCCTCTGGCTCCCTCACTTGCCTCAACCATGTGGCCCAGCTGTTATCTGCCTGGTGAGCCTTCTTTTACTCCTCACCCTGCTGCCTCCCACATGGCCCCTGTAGCCCAGCCTGCTTGCCTACCTTCCACATAGCCTACCATGCATCCCCCATGGCCCAGCCTGCTTGCCTGCCTTCCCCACAGCCTACCACATTAACCTCCAAGCCCAGTCCCCTTTCCTGCCTTCCATGGGGCCTCCCATGGGGCCACTGTGGCCCAGCCTGCCTTCTTTGCAGCCTCCCACATGGCCCAGTCCGCTTGCCAGCCTTCCCTGCTACCTCCCACATGGCCCACACACCTCAGCCTGTTTGCCTGCCTTCCACACGACCCTGCATCCCAACCCACTTGCCTGCTTTCCCAGTGCCTCCCACACGGCCCATGTGGCCCAGCCTGCTTGCCTGCCTTCCCTGCAGCCTTCCACATGGCACCTGTGGTCTTCCTTCCACATGGCATCTGAAGCCAATCTGATCCCCACATGTGTGACTGGGTGTGTGATTGATAGTTGGCTTCCAGCACTGGAGAGGGCAGGGAAGGGAAGTGTCTGGGTTGCAGCTGCCTTTCATTGTGGCACATGGAGCGAGACGGAGCTACTCTTGCCATCTCTTCTCTGATCCCATTGAGGGAGGAGGACTTCCTGCCTTTCACTTAGCCACCCCCCCCCCTTTTAATGCAATTTGGAAATGTGGCAGGTGGGAAGGGGTGGGAGAGGGAGGAAGGCTATTCTCAACTCCTGGGCTGACTGGTTTCTTCCAGGCACTCTTGCTCTGCCTTTCAGTGTCAGCCATCAAAGACGAGGTTTTTGTGGGCAGAAAGCTTGCCTGACCCACCATTGCTCAGACCCTTGCTTTTCCCAAGCATTTCTTTACCTACCAGATTTCCAGCTCCATCACTTTTCTCGGTTGCATTTCTCACTGTAGTGTGCAGGGAAACAAAAGTTTGTGGAACTAAAAATAAAATATCAATCCATCAATTCCAACTTCTCAAAAAGACCTCACAAAGTTGGAATTTATTGAGTGACTTTTTTTAGTCCCACAAACTTTTGTTTCCCTGCACACGGTGGTGGGAAACATGACAGAGCTAGAAATCTGTCAAAAAATCCTTCTTTCCCCTAGGCCCATGATGGCGAACCTATGGCATGCAAAGCATTGCCCTGTCAGCTCCAGTTCAGAAACTTCTGGTTTGCTCATAGGGCCGTTTTTTGCCCTCTGGAGCCTTCAGGAGGCTTCCCCGAAGGTTCCGGAGGTGGAAAATCGAACCTACGGACAAACCGGGAATCACCATTCCCAAACTTATGGGTTCCCTGTAGGTCCATTTTTCTTCCTCCGGAGCCTTCAGGAAGCATGTGCCTGGGGCGTGTGTGTCATGTGCATGCTACTGGTCACACACATAGCATTATGGGCCCATGCACAACCTCCCTGCCCTCCCCCCACTTTTGGCACGGGAGCCAAAAAAGGTTAGTGATCACTGCCCTATGCAAAGAAATGCCTAGGGGAAGTGAGGGATCTGAACAGTGGTGGGTGGGTTAAGCTCCATGGTGCTGCAAGGGTAAAAAGGGCAACACAATCTTCTCCTTGCTCCTCCTCCTCCCCTCGTGCTGGCCACTCCATTTCCCATTTCTACATTGCAGCGCAGTGCCCAGGATCCACTTTGATAGAGGGAGGGGGAATGTTTTGGGAGGCGAGGCTGCTTGCGTGCAGTGTTTTGGGAAATGACACTGCCCCTTTGCACTGTTTTGGGATGCGATGCTGCAACTCTGTGTTGTTTTGGGACATGAGGCTGCAGCCCTATGCTATACAATACACCACTCACCCACCTGTGTGGCCAGTGTCAGAAGAAAGGATTTCTTGTGGGACAGAAGTTTTGTCTAGAAGGAAAAGCATCCAGAAACCAGTTTGATCATAAGTAATCCAAATATTATGTTCCATATTTCCCACAACTAGATATTTTTAACTTGCACACATGTAGTGTAGGTACATAAGTAGATTTCTTTTATTATTTAGTAGAATCAAATTCTATTAACAAAGGAATAAGTAGGGGGTGAGAAATTTGGAGACGCTGAAATTGCTATTCAGTTCTTGCATTATCTCTAGCTTCTGAAGCTTCATCTACTATTATTTCTATTTTAGAATGAAAAGGGCTTAAAGCTGCAAAAATAATAGTTTTATTACTAAAGGACCATTTCTCAGGATGCTGCATTGTCTATTTAATGCACCACATGGGATGGTCATAGAACACAAATGTATACATTTGTAACTTTCTATGTTGTATTTTTCATCCCTAGACATAGTATTTGCAGAATCCTTGAGAAAAAGGTGTTGGAGGGGGAAGCATATTTCCTTATTGGAACCACTCATCAAACAAAGAAGCAGAACAAAAATGCTATCTGGTCCCCTTACATGCTACCTTAAACGCTATCTGGTCCCCTAAACAGAACCTTTATAATTGGCATTATATTTTGGAAAATACAGCTGATATTTTGGAAAATACAGCTGATGTGAAAATGCTAAATTTATATAATGTACTGTATGTCTGTCTGTATGATGTTTGCCATTCGTAGTGCTTATTTCTTAATCAAACTAATAATATTTCATTAGAAACAGTTCTTGAAATCCACTGTATTTATTAATAAAGCTTTATTAATTTTGTTAATCAATGTGCTCATTGGACAATAGGGGGTTATAAAAATGAACTTTATATCCAAGGTGCTCCCATATCTACAAAACGTTTGAAAGAAAAATCTGTTTTTTTGTTAAGTAAGAGGACTACTTCTACTTAATAGATTGTAGTAATGGGATATGGTTGGTACAACTAAAGAAAGAGGTGTAGATCTTTGATGCCTGACTCAAGGATGTGGATTAGGTTAGTTTAAATCAGATTTTAACCCAACTGACTTGGAGTCAGAGTTTCTCAAGCAATTCCATTTTGCATAAAAATTTTGGAGGTGAGGTGAGCAGCCAGGAGGCCAGGTGAGCGGCTGGGCGAGGTGAGGGGCTGCATAAGGCTAGGCCCCTTGATGTGAATGACTCAAGTTGGCCATGCCTACCCAGTCACATGACCACTCAGCCATACCTAGTCAGCCGGTAATTAGGGCAGAGAACTGGTTGTTAAATGATTTGAATCCTACCACTGTTATAACCAGCACCTTGAAACAGACCCAGAAGCAAAGTGGCACCCAATGCAGGTCAGGCAGCTGATGTCTTACATTTGAATTCTTGGTCACTCAAGATTTGTAGAGGCTGAAGTTTCCATGTACTTTTCAAGCATAGCCCCATGTAGAGCGTGTTACAATATTTCAAAAGGAAAATGACCAGTATGATCCAATATGATCTTTATTGGATAAACTTTTTAATACATAGTACCAATCTTGATAGAATGAAATATTAGGCATATACAGAAGTTGGCCAGGCATTAGGGTTATAAGTCAACATTTTGATCTTCTTGAGGCTCTTTGCTGTTGCTGTACATGGCCAACATTTTTCACACTATTGGGGCTTTTAAATGGGGATTAGGGTTAAGATGGGTGTATGACTTTAATATAGATTTGTTTTGATTTAATATGGATGGGGATGGGAATTGGAGGCTTCCCCAAGGCAATCTCCCCCCAGTCCCCTACCCCTTAAAACTATCCCTAAAATCAAAGTACAGGCTGTACCTTTGCTAGTGAAATTTTGTCAAATTCTAGGGAGGGGATTCAAACTGTACAGCATACATTATCCATCTGTCAGGCTGGTCCCAACTCAGAGGTGTAGAATAGAAATACCCTCAACTCCATTTCTTGAAGTGAAACCAGGGGTGGGTTGCTCCCAGTTCGCACCGGTACGTCAGAAGGGGTTCATCAAATTTACCGTACCTTTTAGAACCCTTTCATCTGGTGGGAGAGTACTGGAATGCTCCCTCCTGCCTGCCCCCCCCTCACTCGCTCCCCCTGCCCATCCGGTCACCGCTTGCTCGCTCCCCCTACCCATCCTCTCAATGATTGGCTGGCTCACCAATTACCCCACCTGCCTCTAAGAGCCCTATTTAAACTGTGGCGTAAACAGCCCACTTACCTTTTTTCCTGTTTGGCTCTCATGTTGTTGCTTGCTAGCTGATTGGATCCTCGCTTGCCTTCCTTGCCGCTATTGCTGCCTGCCTCCCTCAAGTAAGTAAACTGCAACTAAGTGAGGGGTGGGGGGATCATAGCCCTGCACTGTGAGCAAGTCTGGTGATCCTTTGTGGCCTTTGCAAGGATCCTGGGCTCTCATAGCAGGTATGGTGATAGCAGGGGGCCATATCATGTTCAGGGAGCGCACACCTACTGTCTTCGAGTGGTTGCGTGCTCCGGCACTCAATGCTTTCCTCATCCCCCAGGTTGTCCAGATCCTCAGGGCCTCAGCCTGCATCTGATATTGTGCAATCCCAGGTCTGTGGTAAAGAAAGCCCACCTCATTTGTGATTTCGTGCAGGACGGGGGAGTGGAGCTGGCAGGTATTACGGAGACCTGGTTGGACCAGGAAGGGGGGTTCCCCTCATAGAATAGTGCCGACCAGGCTTCCGCGCATTTCATCAGCCTAGGGCTCAGGGTAGGGAGGGTGGCGGTCATTATAAAGGAGGGTCTGTGCCTGAGGGAGGCCAGTGTACCTCAGACAGTAGAATGTGAATCCCTCCTTGTAAAGTGAGGTCATGGGGTACAGATGGGCTTCCTGGTTCCTGGCTACGTGACAGCGGCCCTGCCTGAGCTGCTCGACGTGATTGTCAGGGTGGTGGTTAGTACCCCCAGGCTTATCGTCATAGGGGATTTCAACCTGCCAATTGTCGATAAAGCATCAGAGGCAGCTGAAGAGTTCATGGCCTCCATGACAGCCATGGACCTGACCCAATTAGTTCAAGGCCCCATGCACATCGGGGGACACACTCTGGATTTGATTTTTGTCTCTGGTCAGTGGTTGAAGGATCTGGGAAGAGGGGATATAGCTATTGAGCCCTTGTCATGGTCAGATCACTCGCTCCTTTGGGTGGACTTCCAATCCACTACCCCTCCCCCCACCCGCAGAAGGCGGAACCGACTACATAGTTCCACCCCAGGCACCTGATGGACCCTGATAGGTTCCTGACGGAGCTTCGGCTATTCCCTGAGGCTCTGGCTCACGACTCAGCTGGAGAACTGGTGGCCAAATGGGACAGGGTGGCCACTGGGGCCCTGGACCGCATCATGCCTTTGCGGCCTCTGATCTGGTACCAAACTCAGTTGGCTCTTTGGTTCTCTTAGGAGCTGAGGGAGATGAAGCACCGGAAAAGACACCTAGAGAGCAGTTGGAGTGACAGCCGTTCTGAATATCACAATGGCAATAAAAGCAGCAAAGTCAAATTATTTTTCCACTTATATTGCATCTGCAGATAATCACCCAGCCACCCTGTTTAGGGTGACCTGCTTCCTCTTACATATGGAAGTACAGGAGGACCCCTTGCAGGGTAAAGCTGAGGATTTTGTACAAAACCTGCAAGACAAAATCGCTCAGATTCGGGAAGGGCTGAACTCTGAGTGGGTGGGGCTAGATGAGGTGATGGAGGCGGGTCTTGAGAACGTTATCTGGGAGAAGTTTGACCATGTGACTCCTGAGGACGTAGACAGGATTTTGGCTAGGCTTAGCACTGCCACATGGACCTGTGTCCCTCCTGGTTGGTGCTGGCCACCCGGGAGGTTACACGAGGCTGGCTCCAGGGTATTATCAATGCTTCTTTGAGAGAGGGTTTCTT
>JAPKID020001822.1:0-14195 GCA_026931265.2 Tropidonophis doriae
TCCTCCAGAGCAGACTCATAGGACTCCTCACTAGAGGAGTCCATCAGCAGCTCATCCAGAGCCGGCTGGGCCACAACTGTTTTTTATGGTTTTTTTCTGTATTACTTTTTTAAAAATTAAAAAAAAAAAGTAAGAATTTTTAAAACTATTTCAAATAATCCTTGCACTATAAAGGAGCATTTATTGCTTACTAATATAACATGAAGGAAGAAAGGAAAACACTCACCACTTCTTGGTTTGTCTTTTTATAGAAAGCTTCGGCAAAGACTGAGACAACAAAGACGTTGATGATGAAGGAGATAAAGAGGGCAATGCAGGATTCAATGAAGAAATACTTGTTGGCCTCACTAACTTCCTTCTTTTTGGCCCGATTCACCTGTCGAGACTGAAACAGAAAAATTCGATTCACACGGCCAGCAAAATGCAGCTTCATTGAAGTAAGGCCTTCTCTCTTCAACTACTTTCATTTATCAAGGTGCCAAACATACCTAATACTCCTCCGACCCTCTATTTTTCGCACTGGTCCGAAGTTACCTTCCTGGCTTTCACGCCTAAAGGAAGCCTAGAATTCAGTCTCCTGGTCTCTAGGCCAGCACCTTCACCACTACACCAAACCGACTCTCACTTTAGAAACAAACCTAAATTAACGGTGTTTGTGGAACCTCTGCTATACAGGGAGTAATTTTAAAAGACCAGGAGTTTCTCTTTGCTAATCTAATGCTCTTCATGGGCTGGAGATCCTGAAGGAAAACCTGCTCATGGAATTTTTAACTGTGGTGAAAGCATAACCTTTGTCCAAGAAGAAACAAGGGCATGCATGTTGAATGTGATTTCAATGCAGCAGGAGTGGGAAACTATGGCCCTTTTATGACTTGTGGACTTCAACTCCCAGAATCCCTGAGCCAGTCATCTGGGTCAGGAATTCTGGGAGTTGAAGTCCACAATTCATAAAGGGGCCATCATTCCTCATCTCTGTACTATGCTATTGCAGAAAGAAGACTTGGGTGTGAATAGCTTCTATGAGGAAACTCACACATACCTTGACCAAAGCAGAATGCAGGTACATGTTGTGAGGCATGATGACAGCGCCTACGATCCCAACAGCTTGCTCTAGCTGGGCAGGCCCACAGCCTTCACAATAAGGCATAAACATCCCTTTCAGCAGCTGTCCCTGGTCTGGTTTTACAGTTATATACTGCAGAAGACACATGAGAAGGCAAACAAGCAACAAGAAAAGACGTCAGTATTAGCAGTGTCCTTGGCAAATCTCAGAGTTTCATTCTTAACCCACCCACCCCTCCAAAATATAGAAGTACAAAGTTTTTCCTACAAGATTTTTTGTTTTTGTTTTGGGGGCAATATTTTGCCCAAAAGACAGGAAAAGGCTTATGAAAGATTCAACAGCCTGTACTGTTCGTTTTAAAGATCTATATATACAAATGCAGTGTTACCTCATATCCAAATGTGATGGCCATGATAGTAATGAGGAAGGCAAACAATGCTTCCAGTTTCCTCAAACCTAAAAGAGACACACAACCACTATTAATATGAAAATTAGTATTTGCTAATCAATATAATTAAGGTTGTTTTTACCCAGATTGAAAAATATGCTCAGTTCATTGAATGATCACAATGAACTACATGCATACATATAATGCAGTTATTATATTCTTGGGTTATAACTAAATCAGTAGTTAAAATGCATCCAACTCAACACCATTGTATCCTGTTCCTGTTTTTATTTAGACTGTGAGCAAAGGGACAAAGCTAGTCCTATGTGTATTTAGTCAGGAGGGAAAAAGTAGCTGAAATTTAAAAAAGAACAACTACCTTTCCAGATGAATAATGTAAAAGCTTACAATATATCTAAGTGTATATCAATGGATCATTCCATGTCAAGCGATCTGGGGCTCCCTGCTCGACAATCACGGTTTGTCATGAAATTTCGTGTGAACATGCACACACAACCGCAATGAACATTGGTAAAATGTTACATTTGCCAATGCAATACTTGTGGAGATGTAGTCATTTGTTTGACTCCATACCAGAGCCTTCTAGAGCCGTGATGGCAAACCTATGGCACGGGTGCCACAGGTGGCATGCGGAACCATTTCTTAGGGCACATGAGGCATTGCCCTAATCAACTCCAGCACACATGTGTGCACTGGCCAGCTGATTTAGGCCTTCTTTTGAGGTCGTTTTTCGCCCTCTGGAGGCTTCAGGGAAGCTCCCGAAGCCTCTGAAGGTGAGGGGGGAGGCTGTTTTCACCCTCCCCAGGCTTCTAGAAAGCTTCTGGAGCCTGGGGAGGGAGAAAAAAGCATGCCAAAAGCAGGGGGTGACACACATAGCATTAGCACCCCCTGCACAACCCCCCCCCTCTGGGCTCCCCCTGCTTTTGGCACACGAGCCACAAAAGGTTAGCCATCACTGTTCTAAAGTATGACTCTGAGGTTTCAGCAATTTTGAGACATAATATCTCCAGTAATATTTTGTTGAGAGAAACAAAACTTGGCCATCTTGTACAACTTCTTGTGCTCTATTAAACAAATAATAAAAACATTCTCATGAGCAATCTCCATCTAGATAATTTGGAGCAAAGTTGGCCAAAAATGACTGCAGCTGAAAAAAAGGCTAAAGTTTAATTATAACAATAAGCGGTTGTTGGAATTTAGTAGTTCATACGAACATTATGGACTTCGGCTTCAGAATCATATAAGATACCCACTTTAGGCTTGGGAACCTAGGATAAGCTGCCCAATTGTTTGTTTGGGAACTGGACAGATGCCCACAAAAGGCTTTGGAACCTCGAGGAGGAAACCAAACTACAGGTTTGGGATCCTGAATCAAGAAACCACCAGTGGCTGCTACTGCACGGCTGTTGAGCGTGCCCCTATGGCATTGGGGTTGCTGAGTCAAGTGCCTGAACTGATAGCGACAATGTCACCATGGACCAATGCAATATAATAATGATGTCTATGTAAAACAAACAAGATGAAACAATAATAGAATGCATGTGACATTGCCATACAATGTCTTCAACTTTGTCCCTATTTTTAGGGCTTTATACGTCAACAATGAAACACCAACCCTACTTTTTTAGGGGGTTTGAAACATGCTCTTTCTAATGAGAATTTCCAGAAGGTCTATTTTTGTAAAAGCAGGCTGAAAATACCCTATTTGGGGCATTTTTACAAAAACCGTCAACTTTACACCCAATTTGTGAACTATTGGAAAGAAGTAGGAGAATGAAATTTTATATTCGAAAACCTTGCGTTACTAAGTTATTACACACAAAGTTTCAAGTTTCTCATACCTATTCTTCCAGAGATATAAAAAGCCAAACTTTAACCTTTTTTCGAGCTGCAGTCATTTTCAGCCAACTTTACTCCAAATTATCTCGATGGAGATTGCTCATGCGAATGTTTTTATTACTTTGTTTAATAGAGACAACAAGTTATACAAGATGGCCAAGTTTTGTTTCTCTCAACAAAATATTGCCAGAGATATTAAGTCTCATAGATGCTGAAACCTCAGGGTCATACTGTCAGAGGCTACAGTATGGGAACAAATAAATGACTATATTGCAGTCATTGCATCGGCAAACATAACACTTTACCAACGTTCATTGGGGATGTTTGTGCATGTTCATGCTAAATTTCATCAAAATCCGTGATGGTTGAACATGGCATTTTTCTGAAGTCATACCTCCTTGACATGGAATGACCCCAATCACAGTGTGTTTTTTTTTTAATTTTACAATACATTACAATAGCAGAGTTGGAAGGGATCTTGGAGGTCATCTAGTCCAACTCCCTGTCTTGGCAGGAAGCCCTATACCATTTCAAGCAAATGGCTATCTAACATCTCTTGAAGACCTGCAGTGTTGGACGCAAGCTGTTCCACTGGTTAATTGTTCTAACTGTCAGGAAATTTCTCCTCAGTTCTAAGTTGCTTCTTTCCTTGATTAGTTTCCACCCATTGCCATAGACTTTCCCAGGCACACTTGATATATAGTACTAATATCCTTGTAGTTTTTGCATTCACTTTTATCCCTTTGTATAAAGAACCAGCAATGGTATTTTTTCCAATTGCGAGGCACAAATACAGCCACTATATGTATGAAACCATTTTTATAGACACCTCATGAGCAAACTACATTTATATTTTAATATTTTTCAGTTACACCATTTAAACTTGAAATCTCACAATTTTTATTTATTAATATCTATACCACCAAAATATATATAATAATATGATATATGATATAATAATATAAAATGATATGATACGATACAGCACAACACAACACAATACAATACAATGCAATACAATAATAAAATACCAAGGTAGCAACTCAAGGTAACAAATCTATCCAACATCTTCCTCCTCCTTTTCCCCACAACCACCCTGTGAGGTGAGTTGGGTTGAGAGAGAGTGGCCCAAAGTATCTGGGCCATTGGCATTCATGGCTAAGGTAAGATTAGAACTCGCAGTCTCCTGTTTTCTAGGCTGTTGCAACAACCGCTAGACCAAACTGACTGTTCATTTTCCAATATTCCCACAGCATTTATGGCCTCCTCTTCATAACTTTTTTGGAACTAATATTTATAACATTCATTCCAATTCCATTCTTTGCCATCATGATTATCCCCATATAAATCTCTAAACTGCTCCCTACTGCCTTTTCTCACTTCTATAAAACCTAAATAATTGCATTGCTTTTATTCTTAATTCCATTCTGTCTGCTGGTAGCTCATGTTTATCCTTTTTTTAAACCAGTTTTCAAAAGCATTTTATTTTCATCAAAGTGCTCTAAACATAGTCCTTGATTTATGACAATAATTGGACCAGAATTTCTATCATAAGTCAATGTGGTGTTAAAGCAAGTGATCATGTGACTGGACCCAATTTTATGACCAATTTAACCATAGTCATTAAGCAAATTACATGCTCATTAAGTGAATTCAGCTTCACCAATTGACATTTTTTGTTGGAAACTGAGGGGGAAGGTTGCAAATTGCCATCATATGACCACAGGGTGTGATCCCCATCATAAATGCAAGCTAATAGCCAAGTCCTGGGATTGTGATCACGTGACTGCAGGAATAGTGCAATGGTCATAAGTAACTTTGAATTGTTGTTAAACAAATTGCCATATGTCAAGGATTAGTATATGCTTGCTCTCCTTCTTTAATTATTGCACTCTTTAACTACCGTATTTTTCAGACTATAAGAGGCACTTTTTTGTCCTCAAAAAAGAAGCTGAAAATCTGGGTGCATCTTATACACTGAACACAGTATTTTGGCCTTCTGAACCCACCCACCCCCCATCACCAAAATGGCTGTGCATACCTTTTAGGAGCCTTTCAGAGAAATGAACAAAAAATGGGCTGTTTTTTTCTCAATTTTGCCCCCCCCCCATCCACCCAGCCCCCAGGAACACTCTATAAGCCTCCTTAAGGCTATCCATGTCCTTTTTTTAACAAAAAACGAGCCTGTTTTCAAGAAAAAGGGCTGTCTTTTGCTCGTTTTTGGTCCTCCCCCATCTCCCAGGAGCACTCTACAAGCCTCCTAAAGGCTATTCATGCCCTTTTTGGGGGGGGAAAAAACCAACAGACCAGTTTTTGCAAAAAAACCAGGCTGTTTTGGGGATATTTGCAGAGTGCAAAAACTTTTTTTTAATTTGCCTCTTTAAAACCTTGGTGCGTCTTATACTCTGAAAAATATGCTATATTGTGTCCTTTTTTCTGTCTTTGTATACATGACTCTGTCTGTCTCTACTTACTTTTTGCAGCCATCATAATCTTATGGTGTTCTATCAATCCAGCTTCATGTTAGCATTCGTGGCATGGCAAGGTATTGTATATTTGAACTATCTGAATATATAATTTAAAAAAATAAAGGGCATGAATAAAAAAATGTATCCAAAAATACTGAATGATCAATTCATTCAGGTGGTTCAAGGACTACATAGCAGAATGCAAAAGTATGCAAGTAGAAGTATGAAAGAAAAGTGACTATTTAGTACATGGGGGTCCAACTCATGGTGTTACATTGCCATCATGTGACATTTTGTGACTTTTTCCCTTTCCTTCGCCTATGTGTGACACATTTGGCCCATGTTGACACCACATTGACACCCCTGATTTAATATGAGCCTTGTACAAAAAATGAAATAAAAAATAACTTTGCGTATTCTTTTTCCTGACTGTTGAGTCTATTAAATGAAGTATTGATCTAGTATGCGTCAGGCCTGGAAACTATCTTTTGCATTGGGCCTTCAGACCTGCCACATTTAATGCTGTGGGAAATTGGGAGGGAGGAAGATATAGTCAAAATAACATTCATTTTTCAGAGAGTCAAAGACGTCTTGCCCTGCACCTGGAGTGGTGTGTCTGGGAAGCACCTCCAGTTGGGACGGTGCTTGATTGGATCATGTGATGGACATGTGGGTGCTGGTCAGGGAATTGAATTTTCATTTGGGTGGGAAAAACCTGGAAGCTTTCGGATTCAGGTTTTCCCAGATGTATCAATATGACGTCTCTAATACAATGGAACTTTGAGGAAATGCAAGCCTCGGAGTCTTCTTTCATTAGGGGTGTTACTTGGAACCCTGACATTAACCCGAATCCCCATTAAAAACTTCAACCAGTTATCTCGAACGCCAGGGTGCTGTCTGGGGTCCTGACCCCCAAACATCGACCCAAAACCGAGTGGTGCAAAGACTCAGGGAAGATGGAGGATGACATTATGGCAATTTGAAAACTTCTTAAGGAAATAGTTAATTACTTTTGGACCTCACAGGTTTGCCATTCATAGCCCTGCCAATGACCAGTCTCTGTACAATGAACAGATCTTCCCTTTCACCTTCTGTTCTGAAATAAACTTAGTAACTTCCAAAAGAGAGAAATGTACCCAGAAAAATGGCATGTCTATAAAAGGCCTGGCATAAACCCCTCAGTAGCGAATGGAAATATGCCCATATTTTCTGTGAGCTTTGAATCAGACATCAAGTGACAATAGAGGTCCATGACTGTAGCATTTAGATAAAAATATTAGCTGCAAAATTCTGCTAAATTAATCCAGCTCCTTTTGATTATTGATGTCCTACTGTTTCCTGCCTGAAACAATATACACGAAACATCAGTCATTTTATAAATTATTCATTCACATTTATTTTGGCAGCACTGTCTTTCCATTTATCAACTGATAAATGTACAGGAGATAAGGAGGGTAATTTTGTAGCCTCTTGACATTTACCCTTGACATGATTTCCATATTAAATAAGGCAAATTACTAATGATGTTTCTCTTCAAATATTTTAAAGTCAGCATTGCAAAACAGTGTTACTGTATAATCACTCTGCTTTCATAGGTTTTGGTAGAAGATTATATATACAGCCAAGAATTCAAGTTTGTTTTTAAGAGATCCTACTAGAACCCCAAATGTACATAATATGATACATAATATGTATCATAGAAACATGAAAGGTGGAAGAAAATACAGTAATAGGGATTTTATTGTATAATACTACCCTACCACAGGGGTTGGCAAACTTAAACATTCAAAGAGCCATTTGGACGCATTTCCCACAGAAAAGAAAATACCGGGAGCCACAAAGGTCCTAACCAGAAGCCCCCTGTTCAATTCTGGAGCTGACCAGAAGTTCATTTTCCCCACCATAGAGTCTTCTCCTAGCACAGCGTCCTTTTTCCTCTACCTGTCATAACAGAAAGCAGAGACAACTGAAAAACCCTCCCCTTGCCATAGAATCTTCTCCTGGAGCACTGTGCTTCTCTCCCCCCAAACCACGCTCCTCTCAAAATTGTGGTGCCGACCATTGACAGAGCCACAGCAGAGGAATGAAAGAGCCACATGCGGCTCTCGAGCCACAAGTTGCTGACCCCTAGTCTAGCCAAATCAAATATCCTTGTTCTGACCCAAGTTACAATGACAGAGTCCAATATAGTCTGTTTATTGCACAGCTTTGCAGCAACAAATAACCCTCCAACAATGGCAACAAAGCTCCACCCCACTTTCTTTCCCTGAGTCACCCACAGACAATACTACCCGATTCCATAATCTAGGTCCAAAGCTGACAACAAGGCAAGGAGAAAGTTCACATAACCAAAATCTGGAGCCCCGAGGTTCATAAAACACAAAGCAAAATTCAAGTTCCACAAAGCAAGATCTGAAACCCATCTTCCCCTTGCATCTGGCAAAATAATCTCACGTCAGGTGTTCCTCATGAAGAGGGGTGGGTCTGCCTCCTCATGGGCAGCCTTGCAAACCTTCTCTGTACTTTGCTCTGCTCCTCTCTCTGTGCTCATAGATCGGGTGGGGGAGGCAGCTGTTGGAGACAGCTGTTGGAGGCCTTATCTCACCTCAATCAATCCTCTCTTGCTTTCATTAGGGTAAGCGGCTTTCCATCTGGTGGCTTGCCCCAATGCTGTGCAGGCCTGGGGCTGCATCATCCGTAGCCCCCAGGCTCTCTGGGCATTCCTGTGGAAATGTGCCATCCCATAAGCTCCTCCTCCAAACCAGCATCTGACAGGGCAATCACATTGCCAGACAATATATTAACATTCATATATTTTAAGCTAATATTATATTTTTTTAAACCCCCAAAATATTTCTAACCATTAGTGTCCCAATCTTTCTTCCCAATCTCATTATAATGGTTGGGATGTAACAGAGTGTGTTAGGCTTGGATTCTCTTGGATCTTTTCTTGGTGGAGAAACTCAGTAGGTAGTAAACTCTCCAAACCAGATAAGACAGTTTTGATCTATTTTACAGAGTTATTCCATACTGAAGCAGGATAATTGCATGCTTGCGTTCTTTAGGTGAAAGAGAAGAACATGTGACTGATATGAATTCAGCCCAATTGAGAGTGTGTGTGTGTGTGTGTGTGTGTGTGTGTGTATGTGCAATGCTACTGGTTCGGACCGGTTCGTCTGAACCATTAGTAAAAATGCTAATGGTTCTCCCGAACTGGTAGTAAAAAAAAAAAAAGCTTTTCTGACTATGAGCTATGACGCATGATTTATATTAGCTAGAAATCTAGCTAATCTAAATTGCGTGGCATAGCAGATTCCCTCCCCCACACTGTTTGCTTACCTTTTCAGATGCGCTCAATAGCAGGTTCTGCCCACCCGCCCAGACTTCATTGTGTCTGCTTTTGACCCTCTGTGAATGCGTGGAAGGTCCTGTGAACGCACACTCACATTGCTACTGAACCAGTAGTAAAGGCAAGTGAATTTCACACACACACATATATTACACAGTGTGTGTGTGTGTGTGTGTGTGTGTGTGTGTGTGTGTGTGTGTGTGTGTGTGTGAAATATATGATAGGATTACTACTCCCACAATTTCAAAGGAATATGAGTATTAATGACTGGCTGAGAATTCATACAAATCATAACAATCTTTATTTTAAAATCAACACCTTGCATAACTACATAAGAATGCCAGCACTTACTTGACTTTTTTTAAAAAAACAATTGAAATAGCAATATGACCTTCACTTTTCCCCAGTTGCAGCATTATTTTATGGCTTTTGGCAATTGCTAGCACTTTATTTTGTAAACTATCCTGGGATCAGAAGATGAAGGGTAGTCTAAACTAAATAATTTATTAAATAAATAAAATATAGAATTGATAATAAATAATAAATGCAGAAACTATAAAGCATTTGATTTTTCACATTCCATCCATTTCTCCTGCAAATTAAAATGGTGTGTAACACTTGAAATCAGTATAAAAACAGGAGATATATCAGTACTTTTTTACATTTGTCCACAAAACAGTAATGATGTGTTTACAAAATACCACACCTATGCCTTAGAACCAAAGGTTCTAGTATTACATCTCCTTGTGCAGGATTTGCTTTATAGCCTGATCTAGTGACTCCTCTGAAAATGTAAATGTACAATTTAATTTAGATCATTGTTTGGAGTTTTACTTTCCAAAACAAAGTCCAATCAGCTGAAGCTAGATATGCTGCTCAATTAAAGGTGTATTAAAAAGTTCTAAGGAGATGTTCTTTCTGATATTTCTCAGAGGATTTTACCAATTCCTATACATATTAACGGAACAAATATATGCATGTATTTAATCAACTGACAGAAATCAAAGCAATTCAAAATGATTCATCTTGGTTCTCTCCTTCCTGCTATTTTTCATCATCTTGCAAATCATATTTAAAACAGTTAAATAAAAGGGGGCCTGGTATTCATTTCTAATGTATTCTTATGACACATTATCAAGTTCCTGCATTTCATTTTAGAGTCAGAAAAATCTTCTGTTGCTCAATTTGTGCCTGATATGCATCCATTCCAAGCAAAGCAGCCCTGTGACTAAGACAGCTGGCAGCATTAACAACTTCTAGTGTACAAAGAGAAACCATAGCTTTGATTTTGCTGGCAAAGTATAATTCGGTCCCACTATACCCCATAAGCACAGGGCCTAGTTACCTGCGAGACCGCCTGCTACCCCATACGTCCCTTCGACCGATACGCTCACATAGAGAGGGCCTTCTCCGGGTGCCATCGACCGGGCAATGCCGGCTGGCAACACCCAGGGGAAGGGCCTTCTCTGTGATGGGCCCTACCCTCTGGAACGACCTGCCTCCCGAACTCCGTGTTATCTCGGACCTCCGCCTGTTCCCCAGCGTTTAAAAACGCATTTGTTCTAGCTAGCCAGCCTGGCATGAACTACCCAATTCCTAACTGTGTATTAATTTACCAAAGTTTTAATTTGCGGTTTTAAGTTTGTTTTTAGCACAGGGATGGATTTAATATTGTTTTTAGGATTGTTTTTGTATATTTGCATCTGTTTTTAATTTTCCTGTGCGCCGCCCTGGGTCCCTTGGTGGTGAGATGGGTGCAGGATATAAATATGAAAAATAAAAATAAATATAAAAAAATAAGTATGATCCCCATATTCTGTCCCACTATACCCCATAAGTATGATCCCACATAAATGGCAATAGAATTGTAAATATATGTTTGGGGTGATGACTTATGTAGCAACTTGTGCACAGATTAATTATCCCTCAGGCAACGTTTCTACCTTTAAACAGGCAAGATGGAAATAAAATATGAACCCCTAGGTAAGTAATCACTGCAGGGCTAGTCTGTTCATGTAAAAGAGGGGGGAATCCAATTTCCTCTTGCCGTGTCTGGCCACACCTGTCTTTCTGTTAGCGCTAAACGTCAGAGAGATGAAAACAGGTTGATGGCTCTGATCATGCCAGGCTAAAAGATGGGTGTGTTTTATCTTCCCTCTTTCTCAACTGGGTTTTCTGTTATTGGGCAGCTTGTTACATGCATGTTCTTGCAAAAAGAAAAAGAAAAAGCGAAAGTCGGGCGTTTCATGTTACTTGATGGATGTTAAAGGTCAATTAGTAACTGAGTTACTGTAGGATACCTTTTGATTAGTGCCAAGAGGTTCATATAGTCCACCCTTAAGACAACAATGCAACAAAGGGGTCCTGTTTTGCTGACATTAAAATATAATCTTCCTGGTCTTAATTCAGCTGAATGAATCCATTGAGCTAATAAGGTGAGTTGCGTTTTAAAGAGAACTGCACATAAGTATATCGAGTAGATGATTTTAAAGAAATTGCTTATTAATGCAGTATCTTATTTGCTTTGAAGTCCATTTACTTTCCTGAAATCACAAATATTTGGGTTATGTAGAAATAGTGTTTTGAAACATGCAGAGGAAATAGCTGTGATGATAAGAAAAAGTTGCAACTTCTTAAAAGAGCTGCAGAGAGGTGCTGGGTTTACCTTGTTCCAAAACACCTTTCTGGAATCAAATACATTGTACAGCCCTAATAAATACACACTCTTATGAAGGAAAAAATATGGTGGCAACATAAAAACTCACTTTTTCCAGCAGGCCGGCCTGGCCTAATCGATCCTATCCTAGGCTATATTAGACATTTAAATTGTTTTAAATAGGGATTTGGGGGAATTTATGCTGGGGTTTTAAGGTTTTAAATTTTAGCACAGGGTAATTTATTTAATTCAATTTTAATTATTGTATTGTTATATTTATAAGATGTTTTTAATGACCTCTGCACTGCCCCGAGTCCCCTAGGGGAGAGGGTGCGGTTTTACAAATCCAGCAAATAAATAAATAAATAAATACCTTCCCTACCCGTTGGCCAATGTGAGCGCTCACATTTCATGACCCAACTAGGTAACATCATCAGTGCTATCGTGCTTCCTCGAAAATAAGACAGAGCCTTATTTTCTTTTGACCCCCGAAATAAGCGCTTGGTCTTATTTTTGGGGAGGTCTTATTATTTTTGAGGTGCAGGAGGCGGCAAGCGTGGTCATCTCATGGCTGCTGTTGTGTTGCAATATTTTCAGGGGAGGGCTTATTTTAGCGCATGCGCTCAAAAGCCCCGATTGGGCTTATTATCCGGGGAGATCTTATTTTCAGGGAAATGGGTAGTAGGAAGTAGGGTTTGGTCTCAATTTATGTACTAGCAGCTTGCTCAAACCTGTTATTAAGAAGAAATTGGACAAACATTTGTCTGAAATAGTATAGGGTTTCCTGCCTGAGCATGGGGTTGGACTAGAAGACCTCCAGGGTCCCTTCCAACTCTGTTATTCGGTTATATTACCCATTTGGGAAACGAAACATCTGCAAGAAAACAACCAAATTCAGACAGCACCAAGGACTGCTCACTTCATCTCTCTTTGCCTAGCAGTGGTAGCGTATTTGTGTTTTTTGGTAATATTTATTTCTTAATGCAGATTTTTATATGTTGTACATCAGTGGTTTTTTATACCTGCGATTTCCACACAATCGTTGTGAGCTTCCTAGCGTTGCCTTTGGCAAGAAGGGCCGCTATACAAATTCAATTAATAAATAAAACAAATAAAGGTCAGAACCCTTTAGGCGATGATATTTTTCCCTGGGACTTTCTAGGCGAGTGGAAGTTGAGCTTTGAAGAAGCAGAACAGAAAAAGGCAGTTTCTGAAGGCGACTCTTGAGTATATCACACAGAGAGCCAAGCAAACAAACAAATGGATCATCAAAGAGTTCTTATTTGAGGCACAAATTGCCATGTTCAAATTACCATATTTGTAATGCATTATTATGCAAAAGACATAAGAGTATAACGCTCGGAAAAACGGAAGGAAAAATAAGATTGATTAACTAGCAAGGGAGATGAATCAAACTACAGGCAGACTTTGACTTGCAAACAGTTCAGTTAGTGGCCATTCAACGCTACAATGGCACTGAAAAAAAAGCAACTTATGACCATTTTTCACACCTACGACCGGCCGTTGCAGCAACCCCCATGGGGATGTGATTTACGTTCGGATGCTTGACAACTGACACCTTTATGATCCTTGAAGCATCCCCATGGTCCCCTGAGCCAGGTGCTTGGCAACTGGTTCGTATGGATGAGCGCTGGTGGTGCCCCAAGGTCACGCGATCCCCTTTTGCGACCGTCTGACAAGCCAAGCCCGTGGGGAAGCCAGACTCATTTAACAACCGTGCTCCTAATTTGACAACTGCAGGGATTCGCTCAACAACGGTGGTAAGAAAAGAAATGGACTGAACAAGCTTTTCATTTGCCAACATAAATTCTGGGCTCAAATGTGGTCGCAAATTGAGGACTACCTGGATGGTAGCAAAATGGGTGCATCAAGGAGAGACCTCAAGTCCAGGTGAAGGCCATCTATTGTGGTCTTCCGACAGCCTGCGGAGCCAGCAGCTGAGTCGGACAGTGAGTAGGTTGGGGAGGAACCTGGGCCAGTCCTGGAATCTGGGGAAGGCTCTGAGGAGGGCTCTGCATTGGAGGCAGAGACGGGGCCAGGGCTGTCTGACAGTTATCAGCTGCCTTTGGAGGCAGAGATCAGTGGGGCAGAAGAATAGCTGGAGCCTGTTCCCAGCGCGCACATCCACAGAGTTGCCAGAAGGCAACAACAGTTAAGACAAAAGGGGCCACTTGGGAGTAAGGCTTGGAGATGAACGGCCCCTCCCATAAGACACAAAGGAGGAGCAAAGGCACGTGAGCCTTCTTTTCAGGAAGCAACTTTACAATACAATAGCAGAGTTGGAAGGGACCTTGAAGGTCATCTAGTCCAACTCCCTGTGTAGGCAGGAACCTTATACCATTTCAGACAAATGGCTATCCAACATCTTCTTAAAGACTTCCAGGGTTGGG
>JAPKID020001823.1:0-14190 GCA_026931265.2 Tropidonophis doriae
ATAGTTTATCACTTCATCCCAAAAAGATTCAAGTTTTTTTTAAAAAAATGAAAAATTGCCAGTTATTTATAGAAGGTTTAAATATAATTATTTTTCTCTTGGTTTGAGATTTTTCTCAAAATCCCAAATAATCTCTGACAACTACAGAACATATAGTTTACATTCAATAGTAATTCACATTGCGGAACAAAACATTATTAGAAATAGCAAATTGATTAATATTTAAAATGTCCTGTGTACGAACAAGAATAATCTCCCTTGAATCTCTTTGTAAATAGTTCAAACTACTACTCTTATTTTCTTTGCTTTTCCTAATCTCAAAAGCTAGCATTATGCTTTGCTAGAATAGGACACAAGTAAGAAGACCATCTGCCCTCTTCTTCCTTAAGGGTCAGGATTATATTGACCCCTCTGCCCACATTGTACCGTCATTTATATGTATGGGATACTAACCATTACATCCAAGTCTTAATTTTCAGTGAAACAACTAATTCTTCTTTCTTTTTAATTTTAGCATTTACAAATCCTTGAAAGTAACATCATTGTAATGTTTAAATCTATTAGGCCTATTGTAGGTTAAGAAAGTTGTTTTTGTTAGTTGAGTTTTATAAGAGGAACCTAAGTATTGGATGTATCTAAAACCTGGATGTATTAGTATAGAGAAGAGTTATTTTATCATATTGTGGAATTTTTCGTGCATTGTTGTACTGTACCATGGAAGACTATATTTTAATATATAGAAAAATCTATACTTCATCTTACTAATACAAATCTTTTATGCCATCTCATAGGCTTTATTTCCCCCCCCCCCTCCGATTTGATGTTTGGAATTGAAAATGTTTGAAAAATATTGTAATATATTGTCATTGTCAGGTGATTAATTTGCATAATATTTGATTTTACAGACCTTGGCCACAGTGGATTGGGAGACAACTATGAGAATACTCACTGGGGACAGCAGCCCACTTTCCGAAGTGAAGCCAGTTGCGGCTGGGATAAAGTGATAATAGACAGGACTGACAAGGAAGCGTGGCCTTCCATTACAGGAACTGAGACTGAGTCTGCCTCAGAATGTACTACAGACATTGACTCTGCCTCCAACTGTGGCTCTGAGAATAGTAGCATGGCTACAGGGAGTGCCCAAGGCAACTTCACTGGACATACAAAGAAACCCAATGGCAATAATGGCACCAATGGAGCACTCATCCAAAGCACTTCTAACCAGAGTGCCCTTGGAGCTGGGGGAGCAAATGGTAATGGAAACTCGACCAGAGTGTGGGGTGTTGCCACCAATTCTAACTCTGGCTTAGCTCACTGCTCTGCTAGTGGTGGGGATGGAAAGATGGACAACATGATTGGAGATGGTAGAAGTCAGAATTGCTGGGGTGCTTCCAACTCAAATGCTGGCATTAATCTTAACCTTAACCCCAATGCCAATCCAGCTGCCTGGCCTGTACTAGGACATGAGGGAACTGTGGGAGCAGGCAACCCTTCCAGTATTTGCAGTCCAGTCAGTGCCATAGGTCAGAACATGGGCAACCAGAATGGGAACCCAGCAGGCACCTTAGGTGCTTGGGGAAACTTGTTGCCACAAGAGAGCACAGAACCACAAACGTCCACTTCTCAGAATGTGTCTTTCAGCGTACAACCTCAGAACCTTAACACTGATGGACCAAATAACACTAACCCCATGAACTCTTCACCAAACCCTATCAATGCAATGCAGACAAATGGACTGCCAAACTGGGGCATGGCTGTTGGCATGGGGGCCATCATCCCACCCCATTTGCAAAGCCTTCCTGGTGCTAATGGGACATCAGTTTCTCAAGTCAGTGGGGGTAGTGGTGAAGGAATGGGCAATTCAGTGTGGGGAATATCCCCAAATAATCCTGCCACAGGAAACAGCAATTCTGGGTTCAGTCAGGGGAATGGAGACACTGTGAACTCAGCATTAACTGCTAAGCAAAATGGATCCAGCAATGCTGTGCAGAAGGAAGGGAATGGAACAAGTGCATGGGATCCTGCCAGTCCTGGAGTCTTAGCATGGGGCAGGGGCAATGGCAACAATAGCGTTGGTAGTATGCATTCTGGTGCTTGGGGACATTCAAACCGCAGCACTAGCAATGGTATTAATGGTGAATGGAGCAAACCCCCAAACCAGCATTCCAGTAATGACATCAGTGGAAAAGGATCAACAGGGTGGGATAGCTCTAGTGTTACCAACCAGAATCCTGCCATGCAGCAGGGCAATGATCAAATAAACTCTTGGGCCAAAGCTGCAGCAACTGGCAACACAGGTAGTGAAGGAAGTAATGATAGCAATGGAAGTCAAAATGAAGGCAGTACTGGAAGAGAAGGCCCTGGAGAGTGTCGAAGAAGAGATAAGGGAATGATAGACCAAGGACAAGTCCAACTGCCAAGGAATGACCTTGACCCAAGGGTTCTTTCCAACACTGGATGGGGACAGACGCCTGTAAAACAAAACACTGCCTGGGAATTTGAAGAATCTCCAAGGTCTGATCGAAAGAATGACAATGGAACTGAGGCCTGGGGTTGTGCAGCTACTCAGCCTTCAAATGCAGGGGGAAAGAATGATGGGTCCATCATGAACAGTACAAATACCTCTTCAGTATCTGGGTGGGTCAGCTCTCCACCCGCATCCGTTCCAACTAATACAGGTTGGGGTGATAACAATAACAAAGCACCCAACGGCCCTGGGGGATGGGGAGAGCTAACAAATTCAACTGCTGTCAATAATGCTGCTGCTGCCAAAAGTGGCCACACTTGGAGTGGGACCACAAATCAGGAGGACAAGTCGCCTACTTGGGGGGAACCTCAAAAACCCAAATCTCAAAACTGGGGAGATGGACAGAAATCAAATCCAGGCTGGACTTCAAGTGGAGGAGATTGGGTTGATTCCTCATCTATCCCTGGACACTTGGGAGATGGGAAAAAGAATGGTTCTGGATGGGATGCTGACAACAGATCAGGGTCTGGTTGGAATGACACTACACGTTCTGGGACCAGTGGATGGGGAAATGGCACAAATAGCAAAGTTAATACAGGTACAAGCTGGGGGGAATCTTTAAAATCTGGTCCCCAACAAAATTGGGCTTCTAAATCCCAGGACAACAATGTGAGTAATTGGGGAGGAGCTGCTTCTGTTAAACAGACTGGATCAGGATGGGTTGGTGGACCACTCCCAGCCAAACAGAAAGATAACAGTGAAGCAACTGGGTGGGAAGAGCCCTCTCCACCCTCCATTCGGCGCAAGATGGAGATAGATGATGGTACCTCAGCTTGGGGTGATCCAAATTACAATAACAACAAGACTGTAAATATGTGGGATAGAAACAATTCTGTAATCCAGAGCAGTACCACAGCTACCACCACTACCACCACTATCAACGCAAACATGGCTGAACCTCAGCCACCGCACCAGTCAAGTGCCCAGTCAAACCGGTCCCCACTGCTTGGCCCAGGTAGGATACATATTTTGATATTTTTTTTAACATGAAGTAATAACACTTGTTAACTTATGTACTCAACCTTAAATATATGTTAATATTTAGGATGAAAGTATAACGTATAGAGGTAGTTTCCAATATGTTGATTGCATGAAACTGATTTATTTTCCATCCAAAGTGCAAAGCTTGAGCCGGTTTGAAAGGCTGACCATACAGTTCTATCTATACTGCTGGAAATAAAATATTAAGTTCAGTTAAGCTTAATTTTAATTTTAGATTGTCCTTGAATTAGGAAAGCAATGCAATTACATAGATTTAAATGAGCAGCAGAATTGTAAAAAAGAAATTGAAACAGTATCCAACAAAATGAGCCTGTGGAACACTGTCATTTTTTTAAAAGAAAAAACATTACATATTCTTTGTTCTAAAGAAAAAGTAGAAAAGATGCAAAGGAAATCATATTGGGTAGAGACACTAGTGACCACTTTTCTTCAAAATACATATAACCAAATAAATGTGTTTGGGATCATAGATTGACAGTTCAGCATCACTGGCTAACACTTCATATGAGTATGTCAAGTCCATCAGCACTTCACATAACTGATTCTAAAATACTGTCTTTATAATTTGTGCCGTATTTCTCCTCTTTTGTTAGTTCTGTTTTCTCACATGACCTGTGTCTTGTTTAGTCTTTGATTTTCATTATCAGATACTACATCTGGTAGTGTAATCTGGCACTACATCTGAATGTTTTTTGCCAAGGAGATATTTCTTTAGTTATTGCTAACCTAAAATCTGCTTAGTTATTGGAGTCAACTTTTTTTTATTCATTAGCTTTTATAAGGATATTTTTATATGACAATATTGGAAAGCACTGGCATTAAATAAACAATAGCAGCAAAAAACATTGATAACATCATAATGAAATGTCTGAAAACTTCCAAATCCTTTCTTCTCCCCACTTCCAGTTTTAGCTTTTCAGACCTCTACAAGACGACTTCAGCTCATACTTAAAACTCTTTGTTATTTAATTTTAGTTGAAACGTATTTGTGCCATTTTCTGCGTTTCATTTGAAATAGAGGAAATAGCACAAATATTTAAAGAAACAGTTTTCCATTTCATCCACTATAAATAGGAATTATCCATTTCTGATAAATATTAGGTGGTATATCTCTGGGAATGATTGAATATGTTTTAATTAGATATGATAGCCACTGCTTCTTACTTTTTTAAATAACTATTAACTTACTCAAGTGGAACTGGCGTATAGGCAGCTGCAGTATTGTATTCTGCTTGGAATAAAAGAATCAATTTTGAGAAGAAGAATTTCCAGTTTGTATTTCTATAATTGTTGAATAATTGAAATACCTAATAGTTTGGAATAAAATAGAAATGTGTCCATGGAATATCTGCAGAAAAGTGAGTATAAACCATATTAAGTAAGTACATAAATAGTTTAATCAAAGGAATAAGGATTAAGCCAATAAACTGCATATGTGCTTAAGCAGTTGAGAGCAGATTAAGAGCAACTGCATCATTTATCTAAATATTCCCCTACCACAAACAATACTTCCAGGCCTATAAAGGTAGCAGAAGGGGACCTTTTCTGCCAGTTCCCTTGGCTGATCGATTACAAAGTTTTTTTTAAAAAAAATATAATATGTATGTTACTTATTGAAACTTCCATGGCTTGATAAAGATTTGCATTTATTGGGTAGCTCAGAGGCAATTAAAATAACATATATAGTTAAAATACAACATCAAAGTGTAGGGAGGGAAGCAAAAATATGGAGAAATAAAATATTTAATCAAGCTGCAATATAAAAGAAGAAGATGCAGAGGTCAAGGTGGTAAACATTCTTAAATTATCTACTGTTATGAAAATCACTGGGCACTACAATCCTTTTCCCTATGGGCAACCCCCTCCCCAAAATCTCATCATAGCTATCCATAGTCAGATCTGTAGGCTTTTCTTTATAACTACATCTGAAGCTGAAGACTCTTTGTGGTGTTTTCATGCAGACCATCTCTTATTCCTCCGAAGAACTGTAGAATCAGACGGCTTTTGATAATAGCATCAGCAGCCTTTCAAACACTTTCAGAATTTCCTTCATTGTCTGTTCAACCATCCTGAAGTAGTATTTGCCACCAGTATGTCAAAATGGCAATAGACCCTTAAGGGCGCTATATTTACCCTGTCTTGGTCTAAGGAAAAACTAAAGCAATTAAAGAATTCTGTGAGGGCACTACTTGCCATGGCAACAAAAGCAATTTTGATGAATAGGAGCAGTACTCTGTCAATTTCCCTAATCCATTGTCTAGTTGTTTGAATGTAGAATGTTCCTCAGATGGTGTAGTTGGTGCTATGAAGTGCTGAAATTTTAGGGGATCATCAGACTCCAGTTTGTATATCAATGGGATAACATTATGTGGCCTTGATTTCAGATTAGTTCTACTAAATATATTAACCAGAGACCAGTAGCACATTTTATAATAATAATTTTAAAAGTTTTCTTCCTCCATGGAGAAGGTGTCCCATATGACAATTGTGCAGTTGTCTTCTGAAAAGGCTAACTTGTAGGAGCCATTTTGTAGAATTATTAAATAAATTAAAGGGGACAAGGCTTATACTTATCTACAGCATATTTCTGATAGTGTGCATCAGGCTGGGTGGATGGTTTTGAAGAACATTTAATATTTTGAATAGAGAACTAAAAACTATAGTACTGGAGATAGGATTTAAATATAACAATCCTTAAAATTCTATTTACATATGTTTAGATTTTAGATTTAGATTTTATTATATTTATATCCCGCCCCCTCTCCACAAGGAACTGGGGGCGGCGCACAAGGAAATATTAAAATATACATAAATTTATATCTTTGAAAGGTGATTGGGCATTTCCTCAAGTTTGAGAAAGTTGTTGATCGGTTTTTCCTAAAAATTCTAAAAGTAGCACTTTTTTTTTCTTAAAACAGTTTTATTGGTTTTTACAAATTTTATAACAGTTTTATTGCAATTTTATAGCACTATTAAATCACAATAGGATACTGTGCATTAAGAATACTAAGTATTATTTACTTTATATCTGGTAATCCTAGAATATTCAAATAAATATGAACTATATTAGTTATACGGCTCCAAGAACATTGTGTATTCTAAATTCTATTAAAGTTATGGAACTATCTATAAGGCTACATTTCCTTTTAGGTTACCTTTGTATAAATGCAGTATTGCTTGTTTTAGTCCATTTGAGAACACATAGCTGATTAAAAAAAACTAGTCTCCCATTAATAAATTATTAATCATCTTTTTTTAAAAACAGTGAAAGAATATATTATCAAACTGTCAAGAGTAGATAGCTTTTCACAAGTCAACCTGAAGATTTTAAGGAAGTTCAAATAATTGTTCTGGAATGGTTCTTATTTGGACCAGCAAGAATGCTTTCCTATATGAATCAGTTTAGTTTGAAAAATTACATTCAAAAATTTTCCAGATAAAATAAATCAACCTTGATTAATTTTATCTGAATAATTTGTGTATATAATCTTTCCAATATCTCACAATTTGCCCTCCTCAGTCAGGTTCTGTCATTTTCCATATTGAGACAATGAAAAGACCTGAATGCTTAATTTTTTTGGTTTAGAATAATTTTACTAATGTCTTGCTTTGCTTGGTTGTAGTGTTTTGTATACATACGTAAATAGTGCAAATATCCATAACAATTCTTAAAATATTAGTAGAACTTGGATTTCCCCCCAGGATTTAAATATCAGCAACACCCAACTTATTATTTAAGATTTTTCATACTAACCATCATTATGACTTTGCAACTTTTGGGGGATTCAGTTTCAACTCTGAAGAACTTTGCAAACTATGAGTGTCTTAAGGGATGTTATTGTTGTCATATAATTATAATTAATATGGCATGAACTCCCTTGTTGTGAGTAATAATTTACACAATATGTGGCTTAGTAAACAATGTATTTAGCGATTATTTCTATCATAGATCAATTGTTTTTAATAATTACTGAATGTAAAGAAAACTGGGAAACCGTTCTTTTTCTTTTACAAGAGTAGATGTTCTAGTGTTATTATACTATTGATCCTGATTCAATAGAGAAGCTGAAAGTTTTTTAAATAACACATATTGGAACATTTCAATAACTTCCCAGCAGCTGTTCTTAAAGGGAATATTTTTTAAAAAATCCCTACAAACTTCGGCTTTGCTGTTTGGAGAAGAATTAATTCAATCTATAGCTTATAACCTTTCATATTTTTCCTTTTGTATAGTGAAAGTTCCACTTTATACCTCCATATTTGGCAAAGTAACATGAATTATGATTTATTTTATCAGACTTGTACTATTTTATTTCCTTGGAGTTTCTCTATTTACATAGTATTTACTATCTATTTAATGGCTTCCTTCATAATATTTAATTGTACTTAATTTCCTGAATGGTAGTGTAATTATGGCAGGATATTATTACATAATAAATAATAAATAAAAAGTGAAAGCTTTTTAAATATAAAGTCCTGTTAGAAGCAATCTCAAATCTATATATGAATATGTGTTCCTTACTTCAGAGCTCCTACTTTATGAAATACTCCTATCTATATCCATTTTGTTATGATTTTTCTAGTTATTTTCTGCAGTTTTCCCATAAACCCGTTAATCCTTATTCCATTGCTTTGCATGACTTTCCCCAATTTTTCAAAACCTTTGTACTTCAGTACCATTTTCTTTAAAGACCATGTTAAACAACATGGCCATTTTGTTTGAAAATAAAGTCAACCAGATGCTGGGGTTTCTGGTTATTGTTTTAGCATTCCACACCAGTACAAAATGCTAGGTAGACCCTATTATCCTTGTGATAAGCTTCTAACGTCATTCCTTTGTTCTTGGATAAGGACTTGTCCAAATGTTTCTAACTGATGGATAAACAGGGATTTGGGCAAAGGTCTTGAAGAAACTCCTTCCTCTACTCTAGTTTTGAGATGTAACTACTGAAGAGATGTCATTCTATAGATACCCAGAAATAACTTGCCTTTTTATATATTTGACTACGTTTGAATACTTTACCAATTAAACACCCTTCCTTAACACACAATAACTGCTATAAGACTGGATTATTCAAAATAGTCAGTTTATGGGTTAAAAATGATTGTTTCATGATATATAAAAAGGAGGTTTTGCTATGTTGAAAATAGGAGGAAGAGAGTGTGTTAGAATAGCACATAGCATTAAAAACATTTTAATTAAAAATCAGAGAGAAAAAGCCCTTTTAAAAGTTATGAATGAAGCCAACACTGTTTTTCTCAGGGTGAATTTCAGAATTTTGCTTTGAATGAATTGGAAAATTCTTGTGATTTCAGTCATCCAAATGAATGAATAGATGCTTTTGCTTATTATGAAAGTGCAATATGTTTATAACTTGGTTATAAGTCAATAAAAATTATATTTTTTATAACTTAGTAAATTGTGAAAAGATTTGAATGGGGAAAGATTTAGCAAAGCATTCTGACTGCAGTGCAGTGATTCTTGAACCTTCCTTTAAGAAAAGAAAAGAAAAAATCTTGCTTAGGTGACTAAACGTTATGTGAACTTGCTACAAATTGTCTATAATTTTTAAGTACCATTAAAAATGTCATATTAACAATTCATTCTGAGTTTTGCTTTCAACATGGTTTTTCAATTTCTGATTTCAGCAGGTTGGGGAGAGATGCCTGCTGTCCATGCAAAGCCTGAAGCTTCATGGGGAGAACCTTCCTCCCCTTCTGCTGCAGTTGATAATGGCACTTCAGCATGGGGGAAGCCCCCTAGCAGTGGTACAGGGTGGGGAGATAATTCTGCTGAGTCAGCAGGGACATATGGAAGAGTGAGCGCACCAGCTGCTGCCCCAGCACTGTGCAAACCAGGTAAAGTCAGTAGTTCATTTTTGGCTTGGCTAAGGTGGAAGAAAAAATACTCCTGCTTTTATGTTCTTTTTCAATTTAAATAGGTGTTCTTTTATGTTGTGGAAGATTAAAGATGTGTCAGCATCTAGAATTGCTGTCCTTTTTGTTGATTCATCTGTAGGCTCTCTATACCAGTGAAATAAAATATGGTGTTGCTATGATTACAGATGGCAAGATTTAAAGAGACTAGGAAAGCTTGCTTAAATCTTCCATTTCCCCCCCATAGCTTCTAAATCTTCTATGCAAGAAGGCTGGGGCAGTGGTGGAGATGAAGTAAATCTCAGTACAAGTCAGTGGGAAGATGAAGAAGGAGATATGTGGAATAATACTGCTTCGCAAGAGAGCAATTCCTCTTGTAGCTCCTGGGGGAATGCCCCAAAGAAAGGACTTCAGAAGGTAGGACTGAAACAGCTGGGTTACAAGTATCAACAATTTCATAGTCAAATGGTTCAAGCAATGATACTGCTTTCTTTATTGAATAATGCAAATCAATTATTATTGTTACAGACCAGCATATTTTATTATTCTGTGGAATAGTAATAGCCATTGTTTCCATGTTTTGTCGTTATTGTTATTGTATGAGCCTGGTACTGCAAAGCAGATATGCTTAACAAAATTATTCTAAGTAGCATGTATTTTGTAGACTCAAAAGCTTTTTTTTAAACCATAAGCTTTTTTAAAAACCATTTTACAATAATCACATCAATACAAAAGAATTAAACTACTAAACAGTTGCCTTATAGTCATGTTTCAGCAGGCAAGAGTTCCAAAGTGAGGGTAGTTGAGCTGAAAAGGCCAGAGTCACTTACCTCACTCACACCTTAAGAGAGAAGGATCTACAGCATGCCCTTTTGACCCCTGCCTTTTTGATGGACAGATTCTACCTGGAGCAGAAAGACCCCAAGTCTAGCAAGGAGCCAATCTTATTAGAGACTTTACAGATAGGAACCAGAATCTTGCTGGAAACACTTTGCTTTGTATCTTTAATAAGAATGTTTGCCATTACTGTGGATTATATCAGTTATGAGTTTAGTTTGCCCATTTGGATGAACATAAATCTTGAAATTATCATTTAGCACTCAAGAAAGTCTCAATGTTTTATTACAATGATATATGGAGAATTGTTTGCAACTGGCATGGCCCATAAATTTAATAAAATATTTAATTATTCAGTTAAACCTATGGGAAGATTATTTCAGAAATATTACTAATTTAGAATTTAGAATTCTTATTCTTGAATTAACATACAGTATATACAAACATAATTTAGGTGTCCACAGGAACTTTGACCTTCTGAGGCAATGTAGGGCACTGATAGAATTAGTAAGATGATTTTTCAAGGGGCTGTAATTTATTTAATTAATCCTAGATTATGTATGTATTTACATTTACGATAGGGTTTATGCCCCATCTTAATCAATCAACTCTTAGTGGCTTATATTGAATAAAGCAAAATAACAACCTAAGCATAGAATACTAGTCCTCCCCTCCCAAAATATTCATGAAACATTGATTATTTTCCTTTCCCAATTCCCCCAATTTCTATTATTTTTGTATTAATTTTATAGTGTTATTGTAATTCAATTTTTATTCCAAAGTTTTAGACATGGCTTCAGGATGACTAAATACAATAAATGATAAAATGAATTTTAAATCACTAAAAGAAAAATTGCAAAACAATGTCAGATGCACAAAATGCATCAAGCCGTCCTTTTGCAAATCCAATTCTCTACTTTTCCATTTAATACCAATAAGAGGTATCTGCCTTCATCTTTAAAGAAATTTTCCTTCATATGTCTAACTGAGGAATTTCAAATGCTGGTTAATTTGAAATTAGGATCAAACTATAGTCTACTGTATTTATTCATTAATTACAGTTTAAACCTCAGAGGCCTCAAAGTTTATAAGGATGCCCACAAGTCTCCAAAAATTGTTAATTTCCCATGATAGGTTGCTCAGATTAATTTTTAAAAAACCATCTACTTTAACCTTCCCCCCCCCCCCGATCCATAGGAGCAAAAGAGAGGAACATGGTGGTAGACCCAAATTTCACTGCCGTTTCTATTTAGTGCCATGTCCAAAATGTTCCATATTCAAAATATTATATTACAGTGCGCCCTACTGATAATATAAGGATTATAATGTATGTAGGCTGCAATCTTATATCTACTTTGTAAGAAATAAGGCAGGGCTACCATTAGGGTTTCAAAAAGCTCAGTATTTTCTTTGCTGCCATCTCACAGTTGTCCAAACATGCAAGCTAGGTAGAACAGTGCTAGAGTAAAGTTCATTAAATGCAGTAGGTTTTTTCTGAGTACCTACATTTAGAATTTGGTTATCTTATTTCTTTTTCATTTTCCTAGGGCATGAAGACATCTAGTAAGCAAGATGAGGCCTGGATCATGAATCGTCTGATAAAACAGCTTACAGATATGGGCTTCCCAGTAAGTTATATTCAAATTTCAACATATTCTAAATATGAAATTGATTCTCTTCCAAGCATGTAATTAAGATCAGACTCTAGGTGAGTTGACAAAAAAATAGCTGATAAATTTCAAAAAAGGTATAGAGCATAACTAGCAGATTAGGCAGATTAGAGGCAAATAGCATGGAGGGAGGGACAGAAAGGGAATAACTTCAAAAGTTGAAACCAATATGAAACCAGCTCCATCCATTCTCTCCAAATGAAGCACTGTTGTACATATTGAAGGAGACTGACCTTGGGTCACAGTGCTCCTTTTGTCATATTTATGAAAGCAATTAATGTTGTAGATGTCTGGGATTAGAGGGCCTTTTCATTCTAAAATAATTGGCAGAAAGTGGCAAAATTGTTTAGCATGTAGAAGATGGTAACCTGTTAAGAATCAGGTTAATCTTATCAATATCTGAGAATTCTATTTTACTTTCAAAAGATTTTTTAAAAATCAGATTAAAGAGTCCTGAAGATATATTTTGATATCAGTTGTAAATTGTTTGAGAAAATCTTAATGTAATTAGTAAATTATTACAAAACAAGATTTATTAGTTTTGCAGCTTCTTTTGTATGCCCAGTGTAGCATTATTTTCCATGTCATTCTTTCAGTCTGTTATTTTTAAATTCACTTTCAAAGTAATCACAATCAAATCAGATAATCCTTGTCATCTCAGACGCAGATAAAATTAGCTTCTGGTTCCATTGTTCGAAAATATCCTTCAATATGTCCAAAGTTAATATATTTTGTTTCATTTTGTACAGACAGTCCCTGGGTTAACTTATGAGAAACCCATACTTATGAATGAGCTGCCTTTACTAAAACTGACAGTCAAATTGTCTTTTCTCAAGCCAACGAACCACTGAATCTTTATAATATTTTTATGATCTACTGAAGCTGTGTGTTTTTAATATACAGCCTGCTTTCAGTAGTTCTTAAAAACATTGTGGAACTTCAGCCGTTCATTGACTTGAGGAAAGTGAATGTCATCCACCATTTTTAGTAATGGGCAACCCATTTGTAAGTAAGAATTTTGACTTGCATACAAATTCAAGGGAATGACAGAGCTAGGAATCAAACTCATTCTTAACCTGGGGAGAGGGGGTCTGCCTGTATTAGCAAATTGAGTAAATTGAAGTTAAGTTAAAAAAAATCTTGCTCAAAGTAACAAGGTATCCTACAGCAAATTTATGAAAGAAGAAGAAAGAATTGGGTGCAATCTTAAAAACATCAGCATTGACAAAATCACTATCAATCAATTGCAAAAAGCAGATTTGCTTGGAACAGCTTACATCCCATGACAATACCTTTAACACTATCAAACAACATCTTCCTATCCCAGGTCTTTGGGAAAGATTCAATCAGTGAATTTAAAATGCCAATTCTTCTCTATAAACATCTGGCTGACTGTGTAATGGACCAGAATTTATTAAATTTGTATGCTGCCCAATTCTCAGTGACTCTGATTGATTCACAACAATCAAAGAAATCACAACAAAATCAATAAAAGATAAAAGTTGGCAAGGATGATAAAGTGATCAGTCTCACTCTCTCTTGCCAAAAGCCTGAATGAAAAAAGAAGTGAATGAGAGATAATTAGGAGAAAAAATCAAAACATCAGTAAAAGGGGTGTATGAAGAAAACACTGTAAACCGTATCATTTCATTGTTGCAGAATATTTGAAGTGGATAATGCTAGGACTGTGATGCCAAACCTTTGTCACCTGTGCCAGAACTAGCATGCAGAGCCATCTCTCTGGGCATGCAAGCAGTCATCCATCACTCTTTTGGGTTCAGGCACACCAGCTAGCTGGTCTTCACACGCATGGTAGTGGCAGAAACCGGAAGAACATTAGCCGCTCAGTGCAGGCTGGGAAGATGATCTTCCGGTTTCCAGCATGCGCATGTGCACCAAGCGGCTGCTCTTTTGGTTTTTGGCACACATGCACATGTGAAGACCAATTGGCTGGTGTGCATGCATGCGCCACAAACCAGATGATCATCTTCGTGGTGCATGCATGCGAATCGGGTAGCTGCTCTTCTGGTTTCCAGCATGCATGCTCCTGTTTTAACACTCAGTGCCAAAAAGGTTCAACACTGTGCTAGGGTATGGTATGAAGCTTATGGTATGAGAGCAAACTATCCTTAAAGTTAAAAAGCAAACAAACAAATGAAAAAAATCTATATATTAAACTTACAGTCACTAGTTTACTGGAAATATTATATAATATTATATAATGCTACTAGCCGTTCCCGACCACCCATTGCTGTGGCCCAGTCTGGTTAAATGGCC
>JAPKID020001825.1:0-14183 GCA_026931265.2 Tropidonophis doriae
GGATAATTCCCCCCCCCCCCCCAATCCAATTCAGCACTCAGCTCTGTTATTAAGACTTGTCCCTGGCTGCTCATTCCATTAAAATGGTCTAATACGGTGTTTCTTAACCTTGTCAAGTTTAAAATGAGTGGACTTCAACTCCCAGACAAGGTTGAGAAACACTTGGTCTAATACATATTTTCCTGAGGTGTTTTCTCATTGCATATTAGACTACAATTATCCACTGGTAAGACTCATGCAATAAGTACTTTGGAGTTAAACTGATGTAATTTGTCTTCGGATCTTTTTGTCTATCAATTTTATAATGACCTGCTCAAGATATAAGACTATCCTTTCCTGGCCTTATAATCCTGCAACTGCAATGGAATGGACTAACCTTACATCCACATTTAGCATACCTTGAATAGAGGCATACAGTATATCCTGAATGAGGCTGGAACTTATTCTTTGGCTTAAAAGACAATAATGATTGCTTACTTGGGAACAATAATGCAAGACTTGCTTCTGTATCAGTGGGCAACCAGATGGCTAACCTTTTGTTGTGTGTTGAAAGCACGCATATGCACCCATAATACAATGCTTGTGTGACCTCCCTGTGTACGTCCCACCCCTGCGCATGCATGCATGACCCCCGTATGTGCCCTGCCCCCCACATGCATGCATGAGCCCCCTGCGCATGTGTGCACAAGCCCTGCATATGTCCAAATGCACCCCTCTCTGTTCATGCATGTGCAAACCCGCGCATGCAACCCCCCTCGCCCCCGCACATCTGCATGTGACCCCCGCATGTACGCTCCGTTCATGCATGCGCCATTGCACATGTGCAGCAGAGACCCAAAAACCAGCTGGCTGGAAGGAGGTATGTGCGCATGCATGGTGGAGCTGAGTGGGGCAGAACACATACGTGACTCACAAAAAAAGATGGATAGCTTCTTTGAAAACTCAACACTTTGGCCATCTGTGCAAAAGTTTTAGAAGCAATATTGTTATAAGGTCATATCTTTTTCCTCTTTTTGTCAGCCTCAGTGAAATCTTGCTAAAAGTTATTTTGTTGAATTATGAGTCTCAAGGGCCATCCGGAGGCATAAAGTGGAGTAACCAAATTTCAGTTATTTAATTCTTCAACTTGATAAAATAAAGTTATTTAATCGGTTCTTAATTACAACCAAAGTATAGAAGTCAGCAATTAATGTAAGGCAAATCCAAGTTTAATATTTCAGTGCTTTAAGTATATTTTTATTGTATTGACAATAAACGTGATGGCATTTGATGAGTGATGGCTTATGTTTTATCTTGATAAAACTTGTACCGTCACCCCATTCTCTTCTAGCATGTTTAATGGTTCAGTCCGACTGGAGCTGGAAGGAACCTTGGAAGTGTCCTTGTCCAACCCCCTGCTCAAGCAGACGACCTTATACCATTTCAGACAGGTGGCTGCCCAAGCTTTTCTTAAACTCCAGTGATGAAGGACCCACAACTTCTGATAACAAACTGTTTCCACTGATTAATTGTCCTCATTATTAGGAAGTTTCTCCTTAATTTCAGGTTGCTTCTCTCCTTGTTTAATCTCCATCCATTCCATAATGTTGCTTGTGTTTCCTTGCTTAGGTATGCCTCTTTGTGGAAAGGATGCCTTACGCTTTATACCGGAAGGGGAGGTGACCTGCAAAAAATTGGGGAGTGAGTATCTCATTTTGCACATAACCTGTTCATTGTTTGAAGCCTGATAGTTAAGGCAAAATCCAGGCCTTAAAGGGAAAAAAGTATCTGCCATTTACTACTACTCTGTGGTTTTGATCCAACATTACTTGGTTTTATTCTGCTTGAAAGTGGGATGGGGGACTATAGCACTTGGGAACTACAACTTCAATAGCTAAGAAATGGCATCTTGATTAGTCTTTTCCCTCCTGCATAACTTCTGTCTTTTGAATATTAGCTGTAAGCAGGTAAGTTTAGCCATTTGTTAGGTTAAGACATTGTCACTTTCAAGGACTTGCAGCACGAAAATCTGAAGTCCTCTATTTATTCACAGGCCAGGTACGGTAGAGGCAGCCGCAATGCGAGCTTCCACATCCTACTCTGGTATTGAGCTCCAATCTGTCCTGGAGGAGCCAGCCTCTCTAGGGGTGTAAAGGTAAATTTCCCCCTCTATGTAGCAGAATCTTTTAGGTTCTAATTAAGGTCTCTGAGATCTACTGTGTCCTGAATCAGACTGTTGGCTTGTCTAGCATTCATCAGCTTTGTGTAGAATATTCACTGAGACCGGTAATAAAACTTTAAAAGCAAAGAACTGGACCCGTTCAGATTTTTTCTTTTTTACTTTAGGGGGCTGGTTCATCTTGGCATGAATGATGGTGGGAACGTTAGATGGTCATCAAAGGTTTAACCCTGTATTGAAGATGTACCGAAAAAGTTTGTTTCTCCTTGCATTGCGTCAGATGCAAAGGAAGAATTCTTGGAATTCTCTGTTTTCTGTGAATTGGGCTAGCCTTGTATATTCAGTAAATGAAGATTAATGTGCTAGTGACCCCATTCAAACTTTTCAGTAATTGGTCCATAATTTGTCTTCCAGTCATTCTGTCATAATCATGCATTGTGAACCAGGCCAACCTAGATAGGAATATTTAGGGCATAGTTCTAACAGTTGGAATGTTAAGTGGCCTCTTGTGTGATTATACTCATAGTCTAATTTATGCAATGTGACCTCTGATTATTCACAGTACATTACCTTCCATTATATCAGCTTCCATTTTTTTTAATTAAAGCAAAAAATCCAAAGGGTGTCTAGATTTAGAGAAGATTAGTATACATTTCTAAAAGAGATGGCTATCAGATTTTAGTTTGGGGAGGCTAAGTGACTTATATAGTGCTTCACAGTGCTTTACATTCCTATCCTAAGTGGTTTAGAGTCAGAATATTAACTTTACCCATCTTGGAAGGATGGAAGGCTGAGTCAACTTTGAGCCGTTCAGAATCGAACAGTCGGTAGCCAGCAGAAGTAGCTTGCAGTACTGCATTCTAACCACTGCGTCACCACGGATGTTGCCATAAAGGGGAAAAAAGTGAACATGACTAATTTTGTTAGAAAATAAGTGTTACAATGGAAATGGCAGAGGGTGGATATTTTAGCAAAAACAGGGCTGATCGCCTGATGATCTGGATTTAGAGAACATGAGTATACATTTCTAAAAGAGATGGCTATCTGATTTTAGCTTGGGAAGGCTAAATGACACAGGAGATTGAAATGCATTTGTTTTGGATTTGCCAGTGTGAAGGAACATTCTGCTGAGCACAATGTCGCTTAATAGATTCTACCCCACAGAAGACTCAGACTCCAAATACAATAGTTTGGTCGAAGAAGTTTTAAAGAGCAATTTAATATGCAGACTTTTGAGGTTGCAATATTTGGAATGTTGTCTGATCTTAAAACACTTCTCTTTGGAACTTGTTGCACACTAGCCTTACTGTGTCTTCTCTGTATGGCTCAGATCTAGGCATGTTTTCATACAAGCAAGGCATTCATGATTCAGTGGATCTCCCTCTCAGGGAAATGTACAAAGGGTTGTACCCTGGTGTGTATCCTTCTGCAGAAATGATTAGAATGTTAAATATGGGTATCTTACAGCAGAAGGAAATGGGGGCTTGGAATTGCAACCTTGGAGGCCAGTCCCATCATTTGCACAGGCTTTAGTTTTCTCGGGGCCTGAACTTTGGATAAGCTAAAGACATTGAATTTGAAGACTCTATTTCTCATTGGGGGTCTTGTAGCCATTTCTGGTTACCTCTAGGGTTTATTGCTGGAAACTGGACAGAGGTTGCAAAAATAGTTGCGGCAAGAAACTTCATTCTCTCATGAGCTTGTTTTTCTGTACAGGTTCTGCATGGTGTATTCAGAAGTGCCCAACTTCAGTGAACCCAGTTCAGATCACCCTGGGCAGCTGAATAAAGTGGTAGGTTTGTCACATGCAGCTCTATTCTGGGATCTGCCATCAACAGCTTTAAGAAACAAACTTTCTTGGGTCTTATCTAATACGACCTTTTGCTGCAGTGGATTACCCCCCCCCCCATCTTTATAGGAACAATGGGCTTGTAAATGATCAAGTGGGAGGGGGGGGATAACCTTTTCAAGGGAAAAATATTTTCTTAATGCTTTTTCCCCCCCTTTGCATTTCTTTTTTCAAGGCACAGGGTGAGCAGGCTAATAATTCCATTCTGTCAGCTAATTCGGGTACTTGTACTTTTGGGCCAACTGGTAAGTAAAGTGTATGGGAAGTAGGAGAAAGCATGGAATGGCTATTTGGGAAGATGCCTCTGTTTAAATTGGTGGTTGATTTTAAAAGGCAAAGCTAAGAAATTACAGTTAACTTTTGGCTTGCTCCTAGATTAACCATAATAATTAAAGCCAAATTTGACACAGAATTTAAAAAAGCAAATCGACTTTACATACCTAGCCCTGAATTCATCACTAATGACCCCAAAGTCATTGACTGAGATGGGCGGCTAGATAAATTAAATAAATTAATTAAAATAATGAATCCAAAACTTTGCTAGACAAATTTCAGAGGAGTACTCACTGCTCCTTGTCCAGTCAGGTTTTGGTAATATGTGTCACTTTACATCTCCCATTCCACAATTTCATTTCACAAATAAATAAACTACGGACAGACCAGGCATATTATTCCTTTGGCATAATTCCATATACATCAATCATTTTATCAGTGCAACTTACTGGGGAGAACATACAGGGAACTAGTTTTGAAGAACCTCAAGTTCCTGATCAGAGCATACAATAACCTAATTTATTTAACCCACAGCTGGACACAATAAGAAAAAGTATCTGTTATATAATCTTTGTAAGATAATTGTTCCCGGTAAGTTAACACCCAGTAAAGATTTTGCACCATCATGTTAACAACTTTTAAGGTGCATGAACTTCAACTCCAAGAACTTCCTAGCCATCATCTTAAAAGTTGATATGATAATGTTAACTTTTCAAATTAGCTTTGGTGCCTGTTTATCTTGGATTAGCAGGAATTACTTGCGTTATACAGAACTGCCAAGATCCTGCTACGTCACTAAAGCTGTCACTACTTGTTTTTCTGATGCATTGATTACCATTGTGTGACGTGCTGCCTCCTGGGACTTTGTGGTCTCCACTGGTGATTTTACCAGCTCTTGGCAACTTCATGCTAAATGCTCCCTAGTTAAGAACAGGTTCTTTTGAGCATTGGCAGTCTCCATTGCTGAAGAAATGTGACCTGAGAAAATAGAAAGTTTGATGATAGTTTTTTAAAAAATTGTTTCTTCTTTTGTTTGTTTTTTTAGGAAACGGTTTGCCGACTGGACCAGAGTTGAGTGGATTGTCCACTGCTTATAATCATGCCCCCACCTATGCAGGTTCTGGGAGGTCCGGCGGACGGCCCCCCACTCCTCTCGCACCTGTGCTGTCTAACAATGCTCGTCCCTTTCAAAGCACAATTAGTAATGGAAGGGACCCCCGCAGGGCCTCCAAAAGATGACCAAACCAAACACCACCCTGTCCACATAGCCTTGTTAGCCTACTTGAACACTCGCTGCACTTTTATTTATGGTTTACTGTGAAAACGTTTATTCTTTCTGATTCTTGGCCTTCCATTGTCTGGAGGGAGAGACTTTCTCACTTCTTTCCCCCCTCCCCTCCCGCTGCGCCCCGATTCAAACTTCAGTGAAGCTACTGATCATGCGTTGTCACCCCCGGAAAGAAAATGTGTGGAAATATAGAAGCCTATTTGAAAATAGATTTCCTTGTTAAATATTAGTTGCCGTTTTCCAAAAGGTGGCCCAGTTTGGGCTGGATAAGTATTTTTATTTTGAGTTTAGTTTGTGTGATGCACCCTTAAGATGCTTGTTTCCTTTCTGCTCCTGGGATTGACACACATCCCAGTTGGTGGGAGCTTGTGATAATTGGGGTGGGGTTGGGGGTGGGAGGGGTAGGAAGAAGTTCCATCTAACAAGCCAGTTCTCAATTAAAAATTTCTTAAGAATAAGTGCAGATACACTGTCCAAGCTGGTTGACTTGTTATTTGGTTGGGGTTGATCTCATGGCAAGAGTCACATGTGTCTTGTTAAAAAAAATGTACGCTGATAAGAATCCAACCTATATAAAACAAATCCCAGATTTTTACCAGATATCCTATCTTTCAAAAATGCCAGCAGAACTTTAAATCTCTCAAACATACATCTCTCTTTCTTTTAATCACTCTTCTCGGCGATTGAAGTTTTTTCATACTTGAAGTACCGTATTTTTTTTTTGATTGTAAGAGGCACCTGACTAAGACGTACCAAAATTTAGAAGGGGGGGGAAAAAGGGTTTTGGCTTCTGTGTGCCCCATTTTGGCCCTCTTGTGGGGCTTTTTTCTGGCCCCTTTCCAGCCTTTTTTCTGCCCATTTTCAAGGATTTTTTGGTCCTTTTGGGGGCCCATTTTGAGGGCTTTTTTCAGCCCGTTTTTGATTTTTTTCTGGTCCATTTTTGAGGCTTTTTCAGCCCATTTTTGAGGCTTTTTTCAGCCTGTTTTTGTTTAAAAAACAGATTGCAAAAAGCCTCAAAAACCAGCGGAAAAAAACCTTGAAAACAGGCTGAAAAAAAGCCCCCCAAACGGACCCCCCCCCAAAGGCCTGAACAAGGATGAAAAAAGGCCCAAAACCTGGGCGTGTGGAGGCCAAAAAATGGCGAGTGGCTGGGCTGGGCTTTGGCAATATTCGGACTATAAGACTCACAGAAATTTTCACCCCCTTTGGGGGGGGGGAGACAAATAAATGCGTCTTATAGTCTGAAAAATACGGTAAGTTATTTTGTCCTTTTGATCTTTTGCTGTCCATACTCCCAGCTGATGTGGAATCTGGAAAAACTTTTGCCAGTTGATTGTGCAAATTGCTGCTGTAGATGATCCCTGCTGATTTCAAGTGGCAAGTGTAGTGGTTTCAAGACGGTTTATGTGTAGGGAAGAGGAGAGAGATTTCCTGTACACAACCAAAGAAGGTCCTAGACATGGAAATTTTTCATTTGCACTGTTCTCCACCCCACCCCACCACCCCCACATGATAATATTGAATCTCAGACTTGCAAATTATGCAGGACTGTTCTCAAGGGGTAAATAATTAAAGCAGTTGTGGTGCTCCACCCTTTTTATAGGGGAATTGTGAGTGATGCAGCATATAATCAAAGGGAGGGGGCTGGCGTCACAGTGGCATGATGCTTTCATCCTTTTCACAAAAGTAAGCATAAATCTTCCTCTGGCAGCTGAAGTGGGATGCTACAAAGAAAAGGTGGATGTGATCAATAATAACCATCGCTTTTTGTAAGAACCCTCAATTCTGAAGTGCCTGTTAAACCAGGGGTCTCCAGCCTTGGCAACTTTAATGAATTCCTGGCGGACTTCAATTCCCAGAATTCCCCAGCCAGTTTTGCTTAGAAATTGCCACGGTTAGATGCCCCTGGGTTAAACCAATGCTTTTGCAGTTCTTAACTTTGGTGGGAGTGGGATTTCTTTTGGAAAAAGAATCTTCACTCTGACTGAATTCAAATTTTCAGGTTGCTGAGTTTGAGAAAGCAGAATTACACTGGCATTACTACTAAATTTTGCTGTTAAAAAACCTGTTTTGTAATTATTCCTTGGTAGTGATAAAACTATCCAGTCTTAAGATTATGATTTGGAATATATCAAAATGCTACAAGATGCCTGGATTCTCTCCCCCTCCCCCATTTACCTTTTGAATGAAGTGTTCATAATTAGATTTGCACTAACTACTTTAAGAAAAAAACAAACCTTGGGGTTTTTTTACTTGTTTAAAAAAACAGTTTAAAGCAATGACTTCTGTTGGTCCAGATTTACATGGACATAAATATAATTTCTAAATGTAGAGGATATAGATATATACTAACCTTTATATAACAAAATTTGGAACCCTTTTTAAGCGCTTCCCACTGTCCTTTTTCTAAAATGGTAAATGTCCTTTTAAATAACATTAGTAGATGCTTATTGAGAGCTTCAGTAGTATATGGACTGATTGGAAGGAAACACGATAGAACTGTTTGAAACACCCCAGCATACATACTATTTTATGTAATTTTGGATCTTGCATCTTGAAATGGGGATGGAATGCCCATGACACAATGTCTTAAGCATCTGATTTGTTTCCTGAATAAAATCTAGTACCTGCAGATTTTCAATCTCTTTGCACCTTGTACAGTCATGTCTTAATATTTTGATAAGTGAAGGTGTTGTGGAAAAAATTTCTTCCAATAGCTGCAAAAAAAAAAAAAAAAGGCTTGTTGGTCATAAGTTTAGGTGTTAATTGGAAAGTACCTTCCTGCTCCTATACAACCATGACATTCACCCTGTAAAAACTTTGACCACTAGGGTTGGCCCCTGTGAGTGGAAAAAGTAAATTGGATCCTGACTCTTTCTGCTGGTTCTCAAATCTTAGTGAATTTGGCTCACAACTATTTTTAAGTATTGTTTTGCATAACCTAATCAAGATTGGTTAATAAAATGCATGTTAAATAAAGTAAATTAAGCATTTGGCTTATGCAGTTTATGAGCCCTATATGATGGCTAACCTAACTTCATGCCAGTATGGTGAGAAATTAGAGAATCAAGCATAATTCATTAGTTTCCATGGGCCACTTAAAAGTACTCTTAATTCTAAAGTAATAGCAATAACACTGAAGACATATACTTTAGACTTGGAGCCTGGCAAGCCTGGGTCTCTGCTGGTTCTCCAACCCAGGCTGGCATACCACTATTGGTTTGGCTGAACCGGTAGGAACCCACCTCTGATTCCATACTGAGAAAAATCCTAGAGCAAAACTTGATTAAATTATGTGCCTATGAACGTTTGGAAGTAAAAATAGATCTTGTTTTAAGTTAGTTTCTCATGCATTAAGCTGCCTTGGCATTTGCTACTTAAGCATTTAAACTGGTTGTCATATGAATTGTCATAGTCGGTGGCCATACCTAGCTGACCTTGGCTGAGCTTAAAAGGTGAAATGGCACTTTGTTCTTTGGAACCATCAGAAATATCTAGGACAGTAGACTAGTTTGAGAGGCTAAAAGTCTGGAAGAAGACATTGATACATAAGTATTAGGACCAAAACCATTAATTTAGTCCCCTGCCTCGGGTGGGTAAAACTGCACAGCAGTCCTCACCTTTTGCTAGGAAGATCAGATTTAATTGTGAACTACTGGTGCTTCCCCAGTGCAGCAGTGAAACAGGGTTTAATTTGCACAACTGAAATCAACACAAGGTTATTGGGAACTCTATTAAGGGTCATGTTGCATGAGATCTTCAGGAAGCCACTGGCAGGCCCATTATGTAGGCGTTTCTCAATGATACTTGGAATTAAGTCAATACAATATCTCAATATTGCAGCCATGGAGCACCAGCATGTACGTTTTGGAAATGTAGATCCAAGAATATGAAATCTTATTCAACAAATCTTATTCACATGGAAATGGATTCCTGGCCTTTAAAACAGGAGTTGGGAATCCTAATATTAGGCAAAAACAATTCAAAGACATTTCAGGCAAAAACTATGCCAAGGTAAATGTGGACATTATTGGTGATCTAAATGCTCCCTCTAGTGGTGGTAACTTGCATGTAGGTGCTATACTATTAATAGACTTGTTCCACCATTGCAAGTCTAATGAATCTCAATTCAGCTGGCAGAGTTTCCCATCATTCCATGTTCCTTCTGGGAAAAATCCATCCTAATTTTCTTTCCTAGATTTTTTTTTCATCAGTTACTACTCAACTGAAAATGAGATTGGAGCAGGAGAGAACGAATGCTTTTAAAGGTTGAGTGGTAGAGAAGTCATTTCTTCTCACTTTGAAGTTTGTCATACCTTTCGTCTTTGATTTGCAGAATAATATAATTTGAGTGAATTAGGCTGAATGAGGAAAAGGAAAGTCTAGATTTTTCTTGATGGAGGAATGGAAATGGGGGTGACACAATCTACAGTAACCGACATATTTTTATGCTTATGGCTGGGGAGAATGAATTAGTCCAAAAAGGAAATCATCGTCTTTCTATATTTTGAAAGTCTGACCATCTTGATGAAACATTTCATTCCAGTCTCTGATAAACAGCAACCAAATCTGTATCATTTGACACACATTCTTGAGAATTACACAAGTACAAAAAAGATTTGAGGAGTGAAAAATAACTGCTGCTTTTGAACATGTACAAAAGAATAAAAATATTCCCATATTCTTTAGGAAGAGAGTTCATAATTTTGATGAATTTTGGGAAAAGATGGAAGATTTCAAATTTAGCTTATTACTTAGCCATAGCACTTAGTCTTATATACTGCTTCATAGTGCTTTACAGCATTCAGCAATTTACAGAGTCACTATTGTCTCCCCACCCCTTCAAAAATCTGGGTCCTCATTTTACCAGTCTCAGAATGATGAAAACCTGAGTCAAATGTGAGCTAGTCAGAGTTGAACTAGCTGTGTGGGAAGAGCTAGCCTACAATACTGCATTCTAACCACTGCACTACCAGTCTCTAGCTTTTATTTTTAATATTCTTTATTGTCCAATGTGCTGGATTTCAATAAAAGGAAAGGAGGATAGCAGAAGAAACCTGAATTTTTATTTTATTTTCATCATTTCTAATTTGTTTTAAAGTGTTTAAAAATATTTTAAAGTAACCTTCCCTGCAACCCACTTTCCATCAAATAATCAGCTATTGAAAACACATGTATTTTCCAGATGAATGTTTCTCTTTGGACATTTTGAATTCATGTGTATATTTCATTTGAGACAAAGAGAAACAAAACTTGAAAGACTATGATTAATTATTTTGTTACCTGGCCAAATGGCCTCTTATAATTTAGGGAGTAACATGGTAAACAAAGATTTTGAGTTGCAATATGATTAGGGTTACCTTGTAAAACATGACACCGTAAAGCTTTGGAACTGGGAACGTTTGCAGCCGGCTACTTTTGTGAAATGATCAAAACAATGTTGTGCTCTCATGACACAAGCTCTGTCCCTTTTGGAGTTGTGTGCCATGATGCATGTTTAGAAAGGTGTGGAGCTTGCATTGCAATGGTGATAGTGGGCTTCAGGTTAGTCATGACTCCTGGCAACTGTCTGGATTAGTCTCTGCAGTTTTCTAGCAATGTTTTTCAGAAGCAGTTTGCTTTTGCCTTCTTCCTGGGGCTGAGGAAGTGACTGGCTCAAGGTCATCCAGCTGGCTTTGTGCCCAAGGCGGGACTAGAACTCACATCTCTTGAGGTTTACCCTGGTGCTTTAACCATTGGACCAACCTGCTTTAATCAGTCTGCATGGTCTCACTCTCCCAGCCAGTGCCATTGTTTGGGACAAAATACTCCCTCTTTGCAGTACATAAGTTAGCAGTATTCCATGTGCTTTCAATACCATTTCATTTTTATAAGCATATCCTCATGTAACCACTTTTGGTTTCCTTTTTTCCATTTATAGGAAATGAGAGAAGATTTAATGGACCATAAAATATAAGCTACAAGGCAAGAGAGGATGATAAATGGTTGCAAAACCTTAGTGTATTAGCTGCACCAAAGGCACAAATAAATGCAAAAGATTAAAAAGTTCTTAATTTAAAAATATTACCCATAAACACAAATGCTTTTCGGGAACTTCACGATACATGGGAAATGTATTAACCAATTTGAAAGTTGTAAAATATTCCAAGATCATTGTTAATATGAAATTGAAAAGAAACATTGAGCTGGATTAAGATGTAGTCAGGCTTGAAGGCAACCCACTGAAATCAGCTATGATTAAATTAATTTCATTTGATCTACTCTTTAAGCATCACAGAATCTTGATCTAATCTGTAATAAAGAGGGTGATGCTAGGCCAATGATTAAAATGAAAGTTCTTAAAAATGCTGAGTGTTTACATTATAAAATTTGGCTCATTTAATTTAGCGAAACTGTAAGAATTGTTAGCCAATTACAAAAAATACCAGAGAGGGGAAAATGTTAAGATATCAAGCGATGGCCAAATCTTCCTACTGTTGTTCACATCGGAGGTGGTATAAAGCAGGTTTTGACCATTTCTGGAGAACCAGTGGCAGAAATTTTGAGTAGTTTGGAGAACCGGCAAATACCACCTCTGACTGGCCCCGCCCCCATCTATTCTCTGCCTCCAGAGTCTCAGCTGATCGGGAGGAAATGGGGATTTTGCAGTAACCTTCCCCTTGAGTGGGGAGAGAATGGAGATTTTATAGTATGCTTCCCCTGCCATGCCCACCAAGCCATACCGCACCCATCAAGCCACAGACACAGAACCAGTAGTAAAAAAAATTCTACCCCACCACTAGTTCACATACCCATGCAGAAAACCAAGTATAGGCTTCGTGAAAGTTTTGCTTGTAAGGAGAAGCTAAGATGGCAGTATTGTTTAGTTTCATGTAGAAAAAGTTCCTGTAGAAGAGCGGGAAGGCTGTTGCGCTGCTATTCCAGACTTATTTTTGCCAGCGAAACTTTGGGAAGAGGTAATGGCTGGTAACTAAGATGGATGTAAATAGGTCTGTCTGTTGCATTTCTAGAATTTTAATACAGAGCAATATATAGGCTGGCAGAATTGTGTTGGTTAGTTGTGTTCACACCTCTGAAGGCTTGTTAGTTTGTAGAGTCCAGTGAAGATTGCTGAAGAGTCTGGTTGGGTGTGATTTTTGTATATATTTATTATTAAAGTTCTATGCATATCTTATCAAGATGACTCTAGGTGGCTTATAATTATACAATGCAGAGGTGGATGCTGAAAATGTAAAGAGCAGACACATTGCCCTAATCATTCTATATCTCTCCTTATTTCTAATCTAGGCATGACATCTCTCTCTCCCTCTCTCCATTCCCCCCTCTACCCCTCTCTTTCACCCCACTCTCCCCTCTCTCTCTGGAAAAAATTCTTGACAGTTAGAACAATTAATCAATGGAACAAATTGCCTCCAGCGGTTGTGAATGCTCCAAAACTGGAAGTTTTAAGATTTAGGATAACCATTTGTCTGGAGTGGTGTAGGGTTTCCTGCTTAAGCAGGAGGTTGGACTAGAAGACCTCCAAGGTCCCTTCCAACTCAGTTATTCTGTTCTATTCTCTCTTTCCAATATTATAGAATGCATCCATATCCTATTAAAAATACCTATAGTGCACAATATTAAGTTTAATTGCTTTACATTTTACATTCTCTTAGCAGTTGCTCTTATTTCGAAAAAAGAATGAAGTTAAGCCCTTGGCATGTCTAGCCATAAATAGCCTCGGCAACTCCCGCTAAGGAATGTGGCTGGGAAATCTAAACTAGATGTCTTATTTAATATATGCAGGAAAGATTGATATGGTATTTTGTACTGAATTCTTCTCAAATTTATTTATTTGAAACATGTATTTAGCCACCAATGTTCCAACCAACTCTGGGTGGTTGCCAATCAAAAGTTAAAACAACATATGAAACCATATTAAAATTATAAAACTAAACACATCAAAACATTACAAACAGTAAAAACCTGGCATCTGTTTATTTGAAGGCCAAATAAACCACAGGAGCATCAGTCAGATAGCCTCATCTCAAGCTCAATGTGGCTCCTCAACTTTCTTGAGGATGTTTCAAAAGTTTGCATTTGTTTTTTCTCCTAAGGATGGTTTAACTTTCCTGTGCCCAGTCCTGAAATTTCTTAGAATTTTTTCATCCCAAGTACTACTCAGTAAAGACCCTGCTTATCTTATCTTAGCCCTGCTGAGATTAGCCAAGATCTCTGGGTGAAGTCACCTGCCAAACCAAGCTTGTTTTTAAAAATGGCTTGCTAAATAAACATCTGAACATTGTAACATCCGAAAAGGAAACCAAAAGTTATCTTCTTGCTTTCCCCTCTTATGCAATAGAATGTAAGGCTAATTTAATTGGCTACCCAATGTTTTCAATACAGAACATTGCTCTCATATCAAGTGGTGGACCCCATGACAATAGGCTGTGTGGCATCTAAACTATCATGTATTGCAGTGGTGGAATACAAATATTTTTACTACCAGTTCTGTGGGCGTGGCTTGGTGGGGGTGGCAGGGGAAGGATGCTATAAAATCTCCATCTCCCCCCCCCCACTCCCGGGGACGGGTACTGCAAAATCCCCTTTTCCTCCCAATCAGCTGGCAGGCCCGG
>JAPKID020001826.1:0-14182 GCA_026931265.2 Tropidonophis doriae
ATTTACTTTAAATAGCAAAATATTATAAACTATGTAGGTGTGGGCTTTGCTGGCTGGAGAAGTCTTGGAGCTGAAGTTCTTCAGACTTAAAGTTGCAGTAAAGGAAGCGGGATCCAATCCGTTTGGTGAACCAGAAGAGCAATTCGGATCTCGGGGTTTCGGTTCAGTTCTGCAGGAAAGCGGAGAAACGTGGCCTTCCCACTTGAGACGCTCTTCGGATCTTTGCTAAACCTCCTTTTCTTTCCCCAGAGACTTCGCCTGCGCTGATCCAGAACGTCCCCGTCAAGACCTTCTCCTTCCCTTACTTCGAAGGCTCCTTCCAACCTTTTATTCGCTCGTCGTATTTCCCAGGTAGGTTTCGGGGCGGGTGGAGGAGGCTTCTTCCTCAACTGCCCATCCCTGCTTTCCCTCCTCTCTTCGACTGCCCTACCTAGTAACCTTGGGGGAGGGGAGAAGGAAAGATTTATACCGGTATATGGCAGTGGGTCTTCCTAGTTGGGTTACAACCTGGTGTAAGGTGACCCTCCTGCGTTTGAACCTCCTCCTCCTCCTGGATTCCTGCCACAGAGCCTCGACCTAACGGCATCCTCGAAACTATTCCCTTTGTTGTGAGCATTTCTTGAAATCGCTCCCTTCTCGTCCTTGGAGGGATGGGGAGGGGAGGGGAGGACGGGCCTCCGGTTCAGAGGTTGGACGGGGTACAACATTCAAGAATCAGTCGCGCCAATTTGATGCCCTATTTAGCACAAGCGGCGACTGCGTGACATTTTCCTTCCCAATTCTCTCTCCCACCCACCCTCCGGCACTGCAAATTAGCCGGGGGATGGTCACGGTCCAAGTGTGAGGTGCTTGATTTCTGACTGAGTTACTGCCGGCCTTCCTTTCGGGGCGGCGGTTTTCCCACAGAGTCGCGGCTTTTTCGCCCGGTCGTCAACAAAAGTTTCAGCACCATGACCAATTTGGTCAGCTCCCTCCGGGCAGCCACACACAGACCCGGCGCTGACTCTGCCGCGCTGCTGATAGACATTTACCAGCCATGGGCTAATTTCTCATTAAGGGTCATTCGCTTTGCCAACGGTTTCACAAGACCTCATGGGGAGCTCCCTTGTTTGGGCCCTTCGGTGTGGCCAAAGCCAACCTTCTTCAAGCCTCTCTCCCAAAAGTTTGCTTCGGCTGAGTTGTTTACCTCAAAGAAGGCTTGGAATGGAGGAGGGGTCGGTGGCTCAGCAGAATAAGTCTAAAAGAAATGGAGCAAGGCATATCTATATACTTTCAGCTGAGAACTGAACAATTTGCCCTGTTCTTAATGTTGCTGGACCAATACAGTTCATTTCTCTCAATTTCAAAGAAAATAGGAAATACATAGAGAGCAGCTAAGACTGTAGCAAAGCAACTAATCAGTACTTGGAAAAGAAGTCATTAAGAATTCACCCCTACCATCTCTCCCAAGGATTTTTTTAAAAGATTGGAATATCTCAAAGAAATGTCCAGAGAGATGTTCCAGAAGCGATATATAAACATAATCATCCTTTCTGAAGCATTCCATACTATTTGGATTTTCCAACTTCATTTGTAATTGGAGACACACATATAAAGAGAGCAATAGAAAGGGAGGGTTAGATACCAGCTCATTCTCATATGCTTCCTATTACACTTTGGTTTTGCAAGCAGAGGTCATAAAGTTGCAGAAAATTCTGTCTTTGCAATAAATTAGTTAAATAGCTAAACCAAAATAAACTTCACCTCTTAGTTTTGGAACTGAGTAAAATTACAACTAAAAATAACTGCTAATAAATATTGCTTCAATTGCATATATTCTGTTCCAAAAGCCAAGAGCTCTTCCATTCATTCTCTTGATAATAGAATGTGCTTCCTTTCTCCAGTCCTTGAATGGCCCAACAAAAACAACTTGAGCTTTATATATAGCTTTTCATGTTCATTTAATGAAAATGATTTGGGGAAAGAGAAGGCTGTGTCATCAGTATTCTCCCCAAGCAGCTTGGCATGCAGTTGTGTTTAGTTTGAAAGTGTAAATCTCTTTTGTTCAAATAATATATGGCTTTAGCTGCTTGTCCTCAGTCTTTTTCTGTTAGTTCATTACTACACAATTACTATTCACGCTTCATTAGAATCTCTGTTTCTCTTTGGGAGTTTTTCTTTCCACTTAAAGGCAAAACTCTGCCCTTTTTATCATACCAATCCCATTGGGAACCAGTCAATGTGCTAATTAGCTGTTACTTTTCATGTCTCCAGAATGAATTCTACAAGTTTTGTAAGGAAGAGGGAGGAAAGATTCATATATTTTTTTAAAAAAGAGGATGAATACCCATTGACCACAACTTTATGTAAAAAGGAAAGCTTTGTTCTAGTTTTAAAAGGAGTTCCTTATTTTATTTTGGGTGTAATGATGTGTGTGGCATACTTCTAAAAAAAAAATTCCAATAAAAGTAACTTTTAATAATACCCTTATTTTTTGTAGCTCTTTTGTTTTCTTTTCTCATATCTTTGGATTTGGCAACAAAACGAGCTAGCTGTAAATTCATGGACATGACCTATGAATTGGAATCAAGTTACATTTACTGAAAGAAGAGCAAGTTTGTTTCATGAATTCAGATTAGTAGTGTGCTCTGCTAGATCCAGATAAATCTGTCTAAAGAAAAAGGGAAAGAAGCCACAATAAGAGAGAAGGGAAAACTAAAGACAGTGGCTCTATCTTTAGGCATGCAAATCTCAGGGAGATTTTTCATTAATTTGAATAGAATATAGATGCCCTCTTTGGGACAGGGATATCCTTGACTCCATTTTCCCCCCAGCTGATTTCACCAATAATGCTTCTTCTTCTTTTTTTCTCACAGCCTCCTCTGTGGTGCCTATCCCTGGGACATTCTCTTGGCCCCTGGCTGCCCGAGGGAAACCTCGCCGAGGGATGCTCCGTAGGGCAGTTTTCTCAGATGTACAACGAAAAGCCCTGGAGAAAATGTTTCAGAAACAGAAATACATCAGCAAACCAGATAGGAAAAAACTGGCAGCTAAGCTGGGCCTGAAAGATTCCCAGGTAATTCTTTATCCTGCTATCAAGTCATATGAACTGGTGAATAATCTTCAGGCAGTTTGTGAATTATTTCTCAATTTATAGCCTAAACCTCCCAATTACAATAAGCAACAAATTAGCCAATCATATTTGGCCTGGGGTAAAGTGGAAACCCAGCTAGTTTATTATTTGATGTGTTGTGTGAAACAAGAAATAAGTGAATGGAACAACAGCTCTAAGGGGCTGTCGATACAGATTAACAGAGTTGGAAGGGACTTTGTAGGTCATCTAGTCCAACCCTCCCACCCAAGCAGAGACCCTAAACCATTTTTGACAAATGACCAGTCTCTTCTTGAAAGCTTGGGATTTGAAATTAATGTAAAGCATCCAGTGGAATACTAAGCAATGCAAGTGCAGCAAGTCCAAGGCATACCGGAAAGGCTTACAGACAAAAGTGAAGGTATTTATATAATCCCGTAAATTCCTTAAACAAGGTTAGCATGTTCAAACATTTCAAATGAGGACAGCAGAGAATTTAGGATGAGAATATTTATCAAATTAAATAAATAGTTTTAGAAAGAATTGAGCCACAGAGACGATGGCTTGAGCTCTCTCTTTCCACTCAAATTCACACCCTAGATGAGGCTGAGATATGGATCTTGCTTTCTTATTTTAGAAACTCAATGGGATCATTATAAGTGGGTCTGACCCCTAAGGTGAACTGTAAGATGAATTGGTAAGTAAAGAAGGGGCCAAGAACCTGAGATCTTATGAATTAAGAGTCCCAGCATTCCATATCCTTATCTGAAAAAGGTGGGGCTGTATGGGTACTGGAATTACAGAGGTAAAGATAAAAGCAGATTGCATGGGGCTATTTTAATTAGAGAATGTTCTAACATCCAATTGACAACAGTTGTTACTGAACATTACAGATGAATATTGGTTGTAGCTGATGACTTGGGGTTATGGAAATGAGTCCAAAATATTTACAGGGCATGAAGTCAGGATTATGGAAACTGTAGTCCAAAATATCTACAGGGCATCAAGTCATCAGCTCAGATTGTTCCTCATCTTGGTTCAAAGTTGAGAATTCAGTGCAGCTAATGTTCTAAGTATTAAAAGTAAAAGAGTAAATAAAGCTGCAGGAAAAAAACCTGCAAAGGAAATATTTCAGTAAATGTGGAGGAGCTGTGGGTAAATTCTTCGCTTTGTGTAATAAAAGTTCAGGCAAATAGTTCAGGCAAACTTCCCATTAGATTTAAAATCCAAGGAACTTCTTCAGTATCAAGAAAGTTACCTGAAAACCCAAGCAATGTGAGGAAAAGATATGGGATAAGAATTTCATGAATCACCTTGGATCTTCTTATGGCATAAATTTCAATTTAAATCTATATCAGCAAGTCATTGAGATGTGATCATAAAATAATTCCTATATTGGTCTAAAATTATAGCATATTTAAAATAGTTTGTATTACTTTGTTTGTATTTAAAATTAATTGTATTTGGGTTGAGGTGTTACAAGCAAATTAGTCTACTTTGTCAGCTCTGATGAGAAAGTATATTTAATTAGTTAGGCAAGCTAATCTGATTGAGGAAATCAGAAAAAATGCCATACTACCTTTTGTAATCTATTAATCAATTCTACTATAAGTTTCCTGACTTTATTTTACATTTTTATTTAAGTGTTGAGAATTATTCTCTTCAATTTTCATCTCTATTTTTAGTCTCATTAACAAACTATTTCCTACAATAAATTATTCTAATTTTTTCAAATGTACTTGAATATGGATTTTTAAAAAAAATCTCCTAATGTACTTTAATTAATGTAATTAATTAATGTAGTTATACAATACTAATCCCAGATTTTTATATATATTCTTCCCATTATGTTTATCTAGGTTTTTATAACTTTTCTTTACTTATTATTTGCTTCTTATAACTAATATGTTTCTTTAATTGGAAAGAAGAAAAACTCGGTTTTCTTCCATTTCAAGTTCCTAACAGTTTTAGCAATGTTACATGTCCTGAGAGCCAAATAATGCTCAGACCTGTTACAGAGTGTCATTAAAAAAACTATAGTACAAAAATCTTATATTTAACAATGAGATGTGAATTTTTAGACCACTCTGATAATTCTGGAGCAGAGGTTGGTTGCAAATCCTGGAGCTACCAGTTTGCTTGTGCTTGTGCTTGCGCATGCGACACTTCTGCACATGCGTGGAAGTGTCCGGGTGGATGGGCATAGCCTCCTGCTGCAGCCACTACCGGTTCGCCCAAACCGGGCCAAACTGGGAGCAACCCACCTCTATTCTGGAGGAATCCTATAGATTTCTGCAGCACTTTGTTTATATTGGAAATTAGATTTATATTTTTTAATGCTGCTTTTATTATTTTTATAAATACCTCAAAGTGGGGAACTTAATACCCCTTTTTCCTCCAATTTCTGCCACAACAACCCTCTGAAATAAATTAGGCTGAAAATGACTGGCCCAAAGTCATCCAGCTGGCTTTCATACCTAACTCACAGACTCCTGATTTCTAGTCAAGTGCCTTAACCACGAGAACAAGGGTGTCAAACTTGTGACCTATGGGCTGGATGCGTAAACGCATTGGCCAGGCCCCTGTCCAGTTTAGCAAAGAGGAAAAAAGTCTCGATACATCACAATGATGCAAGTTTGACATCACTAAAAAGGTAAAGGTAAAGATTCCCCTCACACATATGTGCTAGGTGTTCCCTACTCAAGAGGGCACTGCTCAACTCCATTTCAAACCCGGAGAGCCTGCACTGTCCAAAGATGTCTCCATGGTCATGTGGCTGGCATGACTAAACGCTGAAGGTGCATGGCACACTGTTACCTTCCCACCAAAGGTGGTTCCTATTTTTCTACTTGCATCTTTACATGCTTTCAAACTGCTAGGTAACTGCTATTATGCGGCACCTGGGATTCTAACCACTGAACTGCCGACCTTCTGATTGATAAGCTCAGCGTCTTAGCCACTGAGCCACCACCTCCCTTTTTTGAAAACCCTGCACTAGACCAAACTATAATATTATCCCTGGCAGGTTTTGAAATTGAAATCTCCCCAAATGCATTCATTTGTATCAATTTTCTGCATAACGCTCTTGTATATGGACTCCTTGGAACTTTGAAAGAAGGGAAGGATGTGAGTTTTTGAAAGGTTTAGCCTCAGAAAAGTATTTCAAGATTGATGCAAATCACGTGTGTGCTTATCCTGATCTCCTTTCTTGTCTATTTGAAAATTCTAGGTAAAGATCTGGTTCCAAAATAGAAGAATGAAATGGAGAAACTCCAAAGAGAGAGAACTCCTGTCATCTGGTGGCTGCCGAGAACAAACCTTACCCACAAAGTTCAACCCTCACCCAGACCTCAGTGACGTGGGCAAGAAGAGCATTGGGGAGGAAGAGGAGGAAGCAGCAGCAGTTCCCCCATTGTACCCAGTGAGCCCAAGACATTCTTTAGCGTACCACCCGTCCACAGATCACACACATCAGAGGGACAGGTTGGATTCCCAGATGCTCCCCTCCCCCACACATTCCAGCAGTCCCAGTAAACCATCAGACTTTTCAGACTCAGAAGAAGAGGAGGAGGAAGAAGGGGAGGAGGATGAAGATGAGGAGATCACAGTTTCGTAGAGACCTTCTCCTTATGAAAAAAAGGGGGACATTGAGGGGTTGTACATAAATTAAGGGCTGTTTGATTGAAGAGGTAATGTCTTTCCACATCCATGCATTTCATGCAGAAAATGCAATGGTCACCATTCACCTACCCGCCTTCTGCATGCCATATGCTAAAGCTATCCAGATTGAAGCCTTAGCTGTTATAATCTGTTAGGTTTTATCTAGTCAGCCAGCGTTCATATTTTAAAATCTACTTGTTTTTTAAGTCTACATGGATACAGCATAGGGGAAAAAAATCTCAATTGTAGGTTGCGTTACAATTAACGGTAGAGACTGTTATTTGACCAAAGGATTGGGCTGATTAACAATTTTCCTTGTAAGGATGTGTGTATGTGTGCGCGCTAGAGGTGTTGGCCAAGTTGGCTGAGAACAATAAGGAGAGGAATCCACCATTTCTAGACTGGACCAAGTTGGAGAAACTAACTTTGTGACTTGACTACCATACCAAACTGTTGTGTCACTGGGGATAAATTATTGACAATATACTTTTCACATGAAGATATTTCGGTGTCTCTCACCCAACAGCCCTTTCCTTGATTTTTTTTTTCAAGTATAAACATTTATTTGTAAATATCACAGATATTGCCACCATCAAACTTTCCCTTCTCTTCCCAAGGTCTTTCATCTTTGTTCCTATTAAACATGTAAATGTGGGCATAAGGACACAGGTTTGTCTGTTTGATTTTGTTATAGTCAAATTTTGCTGTCTTTGCACAGCAGATACGAACTGTACACTATTTTGTATATTCATGTTTGTAGGATATTTTATACCAAGGCTATTGTAAGTTTACAGATAAAGCAGAAAGCTTTGTATAGTTGATTGTATATGGTGGGAAAGGAGGATATTGATTGTATATGTGTGTTTTGTAATTTTTTTTTAAAGCCTAAGGGCTTAGATTTTAGCTATGTAACTTATATAAAATGTTATTTTGTATTCTTACTGTGTACAGATTTAAATATGTATATTTTACAAATGAAGCAAATGACCTTTTAAATAGTCCACAAGGCTGAAATGTTTTTTATTGAATTGGAGTGTTTTTAAAAGCATTTATATCTTGTTATTTATGAAGAATCTGCAGTAAGGTGTTTTCAGACACAACCCACTGAAATCTGCTGTGTTGGAACTTTGCAAATCAGTAAAAGTTATCATATGTGTCTCCAATGCCAATTTACTTTTACAAGCATAGGAGGGTTACTGTGATGACCTGGGGTGTGGCACAAAGACAACACAGCCAGAGAACCGGTATGAGTTCCTTTATTGGATCCAACTTTACCCCCAATGCCCCATTACCCTTTGGCCTGAGGAAAAACTGTCCCACAAATTTGCAGCAGCCTCTGTTTGCAGATACACCAGTCCAAATGCTGTAAGCAGAATGGCTGCAATCAATCACTCCAGCAGGGTATGGTAATGAGTCCAAAAAGTGAATAATTTCAACAAGGTAAGATAAGCACACAGAAGCACAACAATAATTCAAACAGTCAGGAGGAATGCCAGGAATGCAGGCCACAAGTCTCAGCAGTAGATGAATTCATTATTTGTTCCTGACAAACTCCCTTCCCAACTGCCCTACTTTAAACTCCAGCTCCAGGTGTGCCTTGTGAAGGGCCCTTTCCTTCCTTGTAAGCCACACAATCCTCGTTGTTCTCTTCTGCATTCTTCCATGCGTGCCCTAGGAGTAGGAGAGGGTGGGCCTTGGTCTTCATCTGAACCCCCTCTTCCTTGTTCTACCTCTTCCCTGTTCTGCCCAGCCTGAGTGTGTCCTTCCCCAGTTTCCTGCACAGCCAACAGAGTCACTCTCCCGCTCTGTCAGCTATTTGTCTTCCATCTCAGAGTCAGAGTCTGACAGGGGCATGACAGTTACTGACTAATTATTGGGTGTCAGCTGGAAATTGACAATTTTATTCAATTCGGAATAAACTGACAGTAGAAGGAGGGATGAGCAGCTTGAAGGCCACAACATTCTTGTGTCCATAAATGCCATTATCTGTAGTTTATCTGTAGTTACTCCTCAGATACTGTTACATTTTATATGCACACACTCCATTCCACAGATTTAAGAAGTGAAATAATTGTTCTTGTCCTATTTGAGGACATCTAGCCTTTCCTATGGGATAATCGGCTTCAGCAAGAGGGCCTCAGGAAGATTGCTGGTGGCACTGCGATATGCAAAATATTAGTTTACTATTAGACTGATTTTACAAAACAGTAGTTTCCACCACTGTCCTATGACCCAGCAAATAAGCCGAAGACATTAATCAAATGAATAAGCAATACTGTCAATATTATTCGCGATAGCGTCAATTACAGTGATGAAACAAAAGAAACTTCAGGTCAAATGTCTGTAATTCAATCAAATCCTAGTTGGATCTCAGTCTTCTGATTAAAACCTTGGGCTGTCCAAAGGTTGGAGACGACGTTGGAATTCAACCAGACTTCAGCTGAAAGCAGATGTGTGAACCAAAGCAGGAATCATCCTTTAGAAGCAATATATGGAATCAGTATTCATGCCTAGTTGGGAGTTCAGTTTGACTCCTGAGTTGGTCCTTGTTCCTTAGCTGTTCTCCTGGCAGCTCTGAGCATGCACACATCGGGAACAGGATGTGCGCATGCTGTTTTTCTGCCCCACTGATATCTGACTCTGAAGGCAGCTGATAACTGTCAGACGGCCCTGACCCCCTCTCTGCCTCTGACACAGAGCCGTCAATAGAGCCTTTCCCAGATCCAGGAATCAAGGAGAGAAACAACTTAGAACTAAGGAAAAATTTCCTGAAGAAAAATTAATCAATGGAACAAGTTGCCTCCAGAAGTTGTGAATGCTCCAACACTGGAAGTTTTAAAGAAGATGTTAGATAACCATTTGTCTGAAGTGGTATAGGGTTTTATGCCTAGGCAGGGGGTTGGACTAGAAGACCTCCAAGGTCCCTCCTAAGTCTATTCTATTCTAAGCACCAAAGCAGCCCTTTCAGTCCCATTTGGACATATTAAGAAAAATGCAGAGTAGCAATTTTATTTTATCAATACAGTAAAATAAATAAAATTAGTAAAGTAAAATTTTATTTTACTGAAATTAATACCAAAGTTATATTAAGGTGGCGTGCATAACATGTTGTTAGGAGGGTTCCTAACCTATAATTATGGTGGTGTTTTCGTTAACATTATAATCTCGGGAAATCGGGGAAGCAATGAAAGAGTGTGGAATGTGGGATAAATTCAAGTGAACTTTACAGAATGCAGAATAACAGAGTCGGAAGAGACCTTGGCAGTCTTTTAGTCCAGCCCTATACCATTTTATGGCTATCTGATTTCTTCTAAAAAACCTCCAGTGAGGGAGCAGCCACATTTCTGAAGACAAGCCATTCCATTGATCAATCATTCTCACTGTCAGGAAATTTATCCTTTATTTAGTCTTTCTCCCTTTCCTTTTCACATCTACTTTTTTTAAAAAGCATTTTGAATGCAGGAGCTTTATTAAAATGCATTCCGGTGTGCCAGCTGAGCCCAGGCAAAACTGGGTGTGTTTGGGTTTGGGGGCCTGCCAATGCTAAGACTCTGCCGTCTTTGGTAGTGAATAGCATGGCACTGCCCCAAAGAGATCTGGATAATAACTTTGGGTCTTTCTACATGTATGAATCCTGCTCAAAGAGCAGGTAGGGGTGATGCTCGGAGGACCTTTGCATGTTGTGTACCATTTGTATCCATTCCAGGACCAGGAGGCTCTGTTCATGGTCACTCATGCCTCCACAATGGATTACTGTAATCTCCTCCTTGAAGAGTATCCAGAGGATTCAGCTAGTGCAGAAGGTGCTGGTGCAGGCAGTGATATGTGTTCTTAAATGATACATGCAATTCTTCTGCTTCACATGCTTCATCAAAAAAGTTGTGATGGCATAGTGGTTAAAATGACGTATTGCAGGCTAACTTACTGCTTGCTACCAGGAGTTTGATCCTGACCAATTCGTGATTGATTCAGCCTTCTATCCTTCCAAGGTTGCTAAAACGAGGAGCAAGATTCTTGGGGCTAATATGCTGACTCTGTAAACCACTTAGAGAGGGCTGTAAAAGCACTATAAAGCAGTATATAAGTCTAAGTACTTATTGCTATTGCTATTGGTTGCCAGTGTGCTTCTGGGTCCACAGTGCTGGTTTTGACCTTTAAAGTCTTCACAGCTGGGGCTGGTTTATCTGAGGGACTATGTCTTCCCCTGTAATCTCCTAGAATATTGTTCAATTGTCTGCAATCTTTACCGCATATCAAACATTAATACAATTGAAAGAGTTCAGAAGTACATTGCAAGAAAAACCTTGCGTTCGTCTGTCTATAATAGAATACCTTATGCTACTAAAGTTGACATTCTTAGTTTGGATAGTTTAGAATTGCGACACTTGCAGTCAGATTTAGGTATTACACACAAAATTGTACATAGTAATGCTTTACCTGTAAATGATTGTTTAATTTAATTGTAATGTAACATGTGTGAATGATTGCTTTAAACCTAATTAACACTTAATTTCACTTAATCAATATGTAATTTAACTTAATTAAGAAGTAACTAAACTTAATTATAACCAAGAGATTAATGTAAATCTCTTGGTTGTAAAAAAATATATCAATTTTTGTAACAGAATTGTCAAAGTCTGCAATATGTTATCTGATTCAGTGTCTCCGCTGTCAACATTCACAGTTTTAATTCTAACGTAACTTCTATGGACTTCACACTAAAGGAACCTGTGTCAGTGCACTGGATTGCCTATTGTTCCTGTTACAATATGATTTTTTAATTTTGTCTGTTCAGATTTGTAATTTTTGTTTGACAAATAAAATAAAAATGGAAATTACGTTTGCCTGTCTCATTAGATCCAGCAAGAGATGTCTGCCAAGAGTCCCATCTGCTTGTCTGCCTTAGCACCCGCCCTCTAAAACATCTTCCCCCCCGCCCCAAATGACACTAGATCTCTGCTGACTTTTCATAAGTCCCTTAAAATCTGGTTGTTTCATCAGACCTGGGGGGTTCCAAGGAGATGGAAATCTAATGAGATAGCCCCATTATTCATAACCTGATGCTTGCTCTTAGCTTTCTTTATAATATTAAGCTTTGTACTTTTTGAGCTAAGAAGCTGAGCTGGTCAATCGGAAAAGTCAGCAGTTCGGGGGTTCAAATCCTTACTGCCGCGTAATGGAGTGAGGTCCTGTTACTTGTTTCAGCTTCTGACGACCTAGCAGTTCAAAACCATGTAAAAATGCGAGTAGAAAAATAGGGACCACCTTTGTAGGGAAGGTAACATCGTTCCATGCACCTTTGGTGCTTAGTCGTGCCTTCCACATGACCACGGAGACATCTTTGGACAACACTGGCTCTTTGGCTTTGAAACAGAGATGAGCACCACCCCCTAGAGTCAATTTAATTTAATTTCAATTTATTTCAATTTATATACCGCGCCTTCTCCATCGAAATGGACCCAGGGCGGTGCACAGGAAATTAAAACCAACAACAATAAAAATACAATAAATAAGTAAAAAGAGATTAAATAAAGATCTGTGCTAAAATTTCCTAAAAAATTTCCTAAAAGATCCCTAAGACCACATATGTGTTAGTTGTCGGGAACAACCAGCACATATGTGCGAGGGGAACCTTTATCTTTAGATTTACTTTTTGTATGCTTTTTCAAATTGTTTTTAATGGCCTGTTTGGCTTTTGCCCAGAATCACATCATGTGAGATGGATAAACTATACCATCAGCATCAGCATCAGCATCATCAGCATTTAACAACCCCAGAATCCCTTGCAGGGTGAATGGAGCTAGCAGAGTGATTTTAATGGCCAGATGCCCTTCCTGTCACCATGGATGAGCTATATACAGTAGCTTACAACAACATGATTCAATCCTTAATGTCCTCATAGAGTATTTGCGGAAATCCTTACTGAAAACAGATTATTCCTGTTTTTTAAAAAACCATTGATTTTCAGCCCTTAAATATGACTGTATTTATGTCACTAAATGAACATTAACAAGCCATCCTCTATAAGCGATTAAAACATCTGGCGACTAACAGGAAGCCTGTGAATGCTAATCCCACTTTCTACACAAAGCCAGCTTCATGACTTTGGGCCAGCCACTCTCTCTGAGCCCAATGAAGCAGGCAACAGCAAACTGCTTCTGAAAAACCTTTCTCCCAAAAAACTGCAGGGAGTTGACCAGGCAGAATCTAGGAATTGACACAGACTTGAGGGCACTCTCCCTCTAAAGAACATCAAAAAAATACTTTGAGAAGTGCCTTATGAAGAAATGCTGACCGCAACTACATCATTCCATTCCAATCTTTTTAAAACCATGAATACAGAGTTAGAAATATTTTTTAAAAACTATAGATTTGTTCAAATATAGATTGTCAGAATAGCGCTGTACAGGTATTGCAATTCACTTGTGTTTGCTGCCATCTGGTGGTCAGTTTCCATTAAGCCTCCTTGTTTAAAATTCTATGAATGATGCTCAGGCTTGTAAAATATAAAGGGTTGTTTGCTACAGTCAAAATTAGTGATTTTCCTATAGTATTGACTTATTTTGTACACTGACATTCTATTTAACTTACACAGTCACTTTCAAATAAGCCAGTTATGAAAAAGAAGAAGGAAAAAACCAAGAACCTGGGTCTACCCCTCTAAAGAACTGAACTTCAAGGAATTGCGAGGATTTATATTCAAAGAATATGTACATAGTTTATGGGTGTCAAACTTGTGGTGTCATGTTGCCATCACGTTATATATTGTGACATTTTTCCCTTTGCAGAGCAAGGGGTGGGTGGAGGTGGCCTGCACATGATGCATCCAACCCACAGGCCGTCAGTTTGACACCCCTGACAGAGTTCATTCCCTCTCTAAGTGATAAATACAGTCTTCTAAAACTGCCTATTAAAATATATGTTTCGTATTAAGAAGCTATGATCCTGCCCTCCTCAGAGTCAGAGAGCCCTTTGACATTGTTATATAAGAAATCAGATAATTTAAGGATGTACCGCTAGTTTATACATGCTGGTTTTGTGTTGCACTTTTAGTAAGCTAATGTATCCATCAAGATTTACAAGTCCAGCTCAAAATCCTGGTTTGATTTGGAATGTGAAGCCAGTAGAAATGTTCATGGCCTATAGAGCTAGTAATGGTCACCATCTGTGAGGCCTAGTGTTTGCATGCATTTTGAAAAAGTTATCAACCCTTGCTAAATAAGAAAAAAAAAAGGCTGCTCATTTGAATAACTACAACAGGATGGTCAGAATGATCAGAAATAATTCTTTAACATTTTGGCCTCTGGTAGCTGATTTCTTTCCCACATACTCTGCTGGCCAGCTAGTCTGATTCTTCATGAGGTCTGTGTGCTATTCGGTTATGATCAAAGTGATTCAAATTTTTATGGATTGTCCTTAGCTAACAGCCAAGCCACCTGGGCCCTTGTTAAG
>JAPKID020001827.1:0-14180 GCA_026931265.2 Tropidonophis doriae
TGCGCCGCCTTGGGTCCTTTTTAAAGGAGAAGGGCGGGATATAAATAAAATTTATTATTATTATTATTATTATTATTTCAGAAGTCAGGTGTTATAACAGGGTTAATGGCTATTTCAAATGGTAAAAAATGAAGAAATTACAACAAATGTCAATCTTATCCCCACTAATTGCTTTGTTAGATCACTACCACAGCCACCAGTAAAAACTTTGCTCTAACAATCAAGACATTGCCTATCTTTGAACAAATGCAACTGAATTCCAAAGATCTGCTTCAAAGTGGATTATGCCAATGGGATTTCTTCCTTCTAACTAGAGTTTCCTTTATTGCTCCCCACCCATAGATAGAACTCTTGCCAAACTGAAATAGACTTCATACTCCATTAAATATATATTTTGAGAACTCCTGGAGAAGAGCTTTGTTAACTCCCTCCCTCCCAGACAAACTATCTAAACCACTATCTTTTGTTTCTCTGGAATGCCCTGCCCCCCTCCTCTTGTTTACTGGTTCCCATATATCATATTAAACTTATGGGTTGGATCTTCTGCTATGTCTGTCAGGGTTGCTTAATTGTTTATTCTCTTCCTCCTATAAATCCAATCCATTCTTCCTGGTTTACTTTTGACAAAGTCTTTATCTTCCAGGGAGACCATGCAGCTGGCACTAACTTGTCAATGCCTCTTCATCATATCTGTTTACTTTCAGTCAAGCTGCCAAGATGTATGCCATCCAGCATTAACATAACTAAGATATCAAATCCAGGATGGGATATGCAGTTAAAGAGCAAACTTGATTTTGCTGGCTTCTATTTTCTAAGGGTCAAAAGCCTGTAAGGAATACCAAAATGGGAAATAAAATTACCATTAATTTTTTAAAAATTGTGGAGATTCTCATGGCATATATATCCCCATATTACGTCCCAACAACACTTTTTCTTCTTCTCCTAAATTACAGCTGTCTTAGATTGTTTCCTAGCAGTAACGATAAAACAATTGAAACTCAAAAGTAGCATGCAGTGGGAGGTATAAAGTATCTGTCAGCATTAACAAAAAATAGGCATTTCTCTATAAGAAGAATGACCTACATTTTATGATGCAATAACTCAAAAAAATTTTTTTAAATAACCACACATACATCTTTCTTCTACAATTTAATAACACAGAGTTCATTATTTTGAACTGTGGATCATTTTGACAAGACCAGAAGGTTTCATCTTACTTCCTTAGTAGTAAGATGAGGTTGCATTACCATAAGAGATGGACAAATAGTGCATTCTGTATAATATACAGTATGCTAGCAATACAGGCAAAATAAATACCTACTAGATAAGTTTGAGAGATTGATCTGCTCATTCTTTCAGAATTAATCTGATGAGCAAAAGCTTTCAAAAGGAAGGTCCCAAAGTATCCAGTTAAAATTCAGTAGTAAATTCAGTGTATTGCATTGAAGTACTGTCAGTACTGGTTCTATTAAGAACTGTGTGCCTTTGACAATTTAGAATAACAAACAAGTACATATTATCATTAGTGATTTCTGCTTTGAATTAACTCCCTCCTTTCCTCCCTCTCCCTCTTCACACAAAAATCTATGTACTGTATTTACATGCTACTTTGAACAATATTTGTCAACTTAAGGCAAATTGGGGGTTTGCCAATAGAAGTCTAGACCACCACAAAATGTTTGACTAGATACATTTTTTTCAAACTTCTTTGAAAGGAAACTTGAATATATTTGGCAACCCTGTGAGCTTGTCTGCTGGAACATTTTCTTGTTCCTATTTAGTTAAGATTGAACTCAAAACAAGGTTAACCTTTGTTATTTTTTAAGCAATCCTGTACTTCCTAGCTTGTCCTCTTTTCTCCCCTCTCTCTTCAAATCAATTTTTTGTCAGTGATATTCCAAAAGAGCAGCTGTGGGATGTATTTTTAGCTGTTAATTCAGGCACTCAATTAAAAGGATTTGCTGCAACAAGAATGGTGTGGTCTTTGGAGACCTGGATAGAATGACCTAATCTTAAAGATGTCTTCCAGTTGCAAGGAAGGAAATAGTTGGCTAGATTAGAAACTGTATGATAGGGAGGAATGCTCTAAAAATCCTTTTCTGTATTTAATCAGAACTGGGCAGGATGATAAATGGAGAGCAACTGGACATAGTACAAGTGTTTGGACTGGCGTTCTGTTATAAGAAGACACCCTGTAACAGTCTTCAGTTGCAATTTTCAAAATCAAGGGTTAAAAAGAATCTTTACTCTTAGTTTACAATTTGTTTCTCATTAAAGTAGACCAGTCTAAAACTGGAGGGTCATAAATAGGGACTTTAGAGAGCAGGGTAGAGTCACGGCAACTAGGTTTAGCGGTCGTTTAACTGGGTTAGGCAAAATATGCTAATTTGCACCAAATCCAACTCAGTGACCTATCAGGTTCCTGTGTGTGTTCCAAGCAACACTATTAATCCATACTTTTGAGATACAAGCTGCCTTTGTGTGCAATTCTTGTCAATAAAAATAGATTAGTAAAAATTGATGGATTGGCAAATTCAAGAGCAATAAAAGCAAATGTATCCTGTGAACATGTAACTGAGTAAGAAAAGTGCTAAAAAGTAGTTGGTTCAAGAATAAGTGTATGACCTATCAGTATATACTGATTCTGGACAAATCTACACTCTCTTCTAATTAATGCTATACTGATAGAAACTGTGTTTCCAAAGTAGAAGCAGTAACATATTGTTCAGGCATAAATGTTTATAGCAAAGGCAGAAAAAGTAGAACAACATTTGGTGACAAAAATCACTTGCACTTTAGATATTGAGGAAGACTGACGCTGAAAGTAGCTTTATGAAAATTATACAAATTTGAATTAAACAAAAAGGTCCGAAGTATGCAGCTAACTACCCATAACTACACTAACTACAAATTGGAGTTAAGATATACAATTAACCAATTCAGAGTCCCTGTAAACACGTAACCCTATAAACATCTCCCTCCTCCACAATCTACCTGCCACTGGGTGTTAATGGAGGTTCTTGATTACCCAGATAATGTTTTTTCCCAAAGATGCTTTTTTTCAAACTACAACTGATTTTCTTGGTTTTTCCCAAAGATGTTTCACTTCTCATCCAATAAGCAGTTCTAAGTAACTGGTGGTTATGTGTACTAACCCAACATAAGCTATTTGTCTGATGAACACAAACAAGAAGGAGATAGAACAATATTTTAGGTTTTACTTCAAGCCATAAACCCCATTAAGAAAGTGGTGGGAGCTCTTTTGCAAGAAATGGCTCTTTCAGCTTTCTATTCTCAAACAAAAATAGTTTAAATGGCAAAGGAGAGAGCAAATAAAGAAACCAAGCAAACAAGTGAGTTCAGTTCTGGCATTTATTACCACGAAAGTGCAACTCTCTCTTAAAACCAGGAAACATTGGAATCCAGCACTGCTAATGTCAGAACAGATGGAGCAAGGGAAGAGAATTTGCATCTCTGATGGAATTAACTTCACGGATGAGAGAAATAGAATAGTGAAGAAAATGCTATAAAGAACAGAGTAAAGAAAATATGTGGATTATTACAAATGGAACATTTATAGAGGACTAAGAGACATTTATGGAAAGGGGAAAAAATTTAGAAACCATAGTAAGATTAAATGTAAGATAGTAAGATTAAATATACACAATTAAAAAGATACTTTTTGGAATCATCCAAGTCTCCCAATATTACACTCACAGCAATATTTTTCCTGTTTCTAAAATGCTTTTTGTCTTCAAAGGTCACACCGACTGGACTTTTTGCTCCTCCACACAAGGTTTGCTCCTTTTCTGGATTCCTGCATGACAAGTAGCCAGTATCTCTACTATTTCATATGGGCAATCAAGGTCATGTAACATGGTCCAGGAAAAACTTTACAAGTTCGAAGTTAAAGTTTACAACTTCAGAAAAATATTGGCCTAAACGAGCTCAAACCCCCAACATTGATCAAAACTAATAAATCCACTTCACAACCTTTGTTCTTTTCCCAGTATCAGGGAATTTTCTCAAATATCAGAAATCTATTTTGGTTTCCTATATGTTTAGAAAACCACCTCACAAATCTTGGTTCTTATAAAGAGTCCTATTCAGTTCATTAGAAAGGCGATGACCATTCATAGAGTATAATTTTGTTGATAATGACAGAGATGATGGGTTACTTTAGGGAAATATTGAACAAGATTGTTTAGTTTTTGGAAAATAGGAAATATATCCAGCAGTACTTCAGTGAAAGCCACAAAATGCTTACTTCAAATGCAAATATATATAGGTCTTCACTCATTCTCTATTTGAAGCAATAGAGACAAGGTCTTCCACAAAAGATAGACTGAATCTCCAGTTTGAATTATGGCAAGGAGCATAAAAATGTTGACCCTATTGTGGTAAGTGTCCTGCAATCCTTTCTTTCAGTTAGAGGTGGGTCTCTCCTGGTTCGGCCCGGTTTGGCCAAACTGGTAGTGGAATTCAGGCCTGGATCGCAGAACTGGCAGCGACCCAGGCCTGCCACACCCCCGAACTGGTTCCCTCACTACTGCAGGGCCGCTCCCATTTTAGATTTTAGTGAGTGCGCGTGAGCAGCTCACTGTAAATTGTCCTGTGCATGCGCTAAGAACAATTTACATTGAATAGTGCACATGCACACACAAGTGAAGCAAGTGTGCAAACCTGATGCATGCGGGTTGTGAACCAGTAATAAAACAGGCAGCAACCCCACATGCATCAGTGTGTTGTGTAGTATCTACCAGTAGCCTAATAAAAGGTGATGTCTTCAGTCCGAGCTTCTTCTCACTATGTAACACTTCTACAATTACTTCTTGGTATTGTTAACATGAAGATCAATGTTTAAGATGTGTGTATGTGTGTGTTGCACGCACACACATTTGCATGTGCTTTCAAGTCAATGTTTGACAATTGCCTGGACTAGTCCTTTCTGGCAAGTCCTTCTAGGAGTAGTTCACCATTAGGAACTACAATTGGGACACTTTGAATTAGAAGATCACAATTTTTACTACACAGGACATGAAAAACAAGAAGGAACAGCATTGCTATCATAGTTATGAAGGATATATTAAGGATATATATTTCAACGTAATCAATTACCAAATAATATCAATTAAACCCCAGGGACAATCATTTGATATAATTATCCTAATTTATGCTTTAGCCACTGATACAGAAGAAGCTACAGTAATTAAAATGAAAGAACAGTGAAAAAGTGAAAACGGGTGTAAATTAAATACAAAGAAGACATGCTAATAACAACAGGTATAGCAACTGTCTTGGAACTGACAATGAAAACAAAGAAGTATTGGATAGGCTCTGCTTTTTAGAATCAATTATCAACAGTAAAAGAACCTGCAATCAGCAGTTTTGCTTTAAACTAATATTTGGTAGCATAGCAACGAAAGCCTTGGAAAGATTTTCAGATGTGTCTATAACTATAAAAATTAGAATTGTGCAAGTATTTTTTCCTGTGATGGTTACAAGCAAAACTGGAGTTTGAACAAGTAGGATGAAATGGGTATTGACAATTTTGAACTTTGGTGTTGGAAGAACTTCTGAAAATACCACAGATAGTCAAGAAAACAAAACAAATGGATCATTAAACAAGTCAACTCAGAGTTCTCACTTGCTGTTTTAACCATCATACTTTGGATATATTATGCAAAGATCAGCTCTGTAATGCTGGGAAAGATGGAAACAAAGAGGAAATCATGACCAGCAGCAAGATAACGTGGACTTAAAAACAATGGTGATCAGCATTCTCTTGGAAGAACTGAGTGGTCAAGTTGGTGACAGATCCTCCTGGAGAAAAAAAAAATATCTATGGAATTATAGCAATGTCTTAATAGCACATAACCAATCTATTAAAAGATACAGTCATGTTGCCTCCTTTAAAGGGATTTCCTATTGTAAAAGTCATGATACCCATTGTCTCACTATACCTTTTCAACCTGCTTGCCATTAGGGGAAACTAATGTAATCAAAGCTTACATAAGCAGGGATGTCAAACTGGCCACACAACTCAGCAAAGAGAAAAAGTTGCGATATGACATATAACGGCAACGTGACATCGCAGGTTTCACAACCATGATATAGGGATTCGTTTGACTTTCTTTAATTGTTTCACTGATACTTCTTAACAGACCTGTAACTCAACTGACCTGTCACGTCAATGCCATGTGATCTAACAGCCCTTCCATGTTTTTTTTAGAATGGAGTAAGTAAGCTTTTTAGCTAAATATAATTCCATGATAATCTTTTTCAAATTAAGTTTAGCCTTCAGAATAATTCTATTATTTGCACCTGCACTTGCTGCATATTTCCCATATTTTCTTGTTGTTTGGAGTAAAAGGTATGCAATGACCAACTAAACATTCATAGAAAAAACTAGAAATTTGGCATACCAATGGATTACCTAATTCTGAGTCATAAATTGCCATTAAACATACCTGAGGCTGAAATGCAGAAGACTGTATGTTTATTTTTCGCATTTGCTAACAAATGTTCCGATGCATACTGGCATCCCAAGTCACGTGTCATTTGATTTTAGTCATTCACGACATGCATGGAACATAGAACTATTATAGCATGTATATTTCATTTATGAGATCAGGAATAATCAGAATTATAATAGTAATAGTGGCTGAGCTTTACAAAGAGTTATCAACAAGATATCATACTTATTTCTCACTGCTATTTGTAAATATGTTATACAATATATGATCTAACTCCTAAATTGTGGTAGAAAACATACACCTGCTCAGTGATGGTATTCAAATAATTTTAACAACCGGTTCTCTGCTCTAATGATTTCTTCCAACAACTAGTTCACCAAATGGCTCAGAAACTTAACAACCAGTTCTCCCAAAGTGGTGCAAACTGGTTCCCTTTGTACAATTGCACAATTAAAAAAAATTCAGTACCATATTATAATTTTCCAGTTTTTCTGTCCCTATGATTTCATTTTTAGGTACAGGAACATTTGCTAGTCAGAAAGCCAATCAGGTCTAGTGGTGAAGGCATTAGGCAAAGAACCAGGAGATTGTGATTTCTGGTCCTACCATAGGCATGAAAGCCAGATGGGTGAATTTGGGCTTCTTTCTCAGCCCAACCCATACCACAGGGTTGCTGAGAAAAATAGGAGGAGGAAGGAATATTGATATGTTCACTGCCCTAAGTTACTTATAAAACAACACGGTGGGATTTTAAAAAAATCTAAAACAAACCTTTAAAAAAAACATACTTCCACTGATATACTTCTCTGTGTTGTACAATGAAGTGCCTTCTACACACAAAAATAGGGTGATTGCCTCCACAAAACAAATCCCATCTTGTGTTTCTTCACTAGAGTTCAACAACAGGAGAGACTCGTTTTTATGTGAATTTGCTTCCACCTGCATTTCAAAGACTATCCATTTAAACTCATTTATAATTTCATCAAGCTTCTTCCAAGCAACACTGGGTACACTGAATTCTATTCTGTGGAAATATTTTAATCACTAATCACCAGCTCCCCATCTTCCATGTTTTGTGTGTGTGTGTATGTGAGAGAGAGAGAAATCTAATTAGCATGTTTATCTGCTGTAAAACAGAGAACCTTACTTATGCAAATCACCTGGCAAAGGCTCAAAATTAGGCAAACAAATTAATTTGATTTTAATAGGCATGAAATACTGATAAGATTAAAGAAGTCTCCCCTCTTTCTTCCTTTCTTTCCTTGAGCTCCTTTAGCTTTGGCTTGGTAATTGTACTCGTGGAGTAGCTGAGGGAGACAGACTCTGTTTTAAAGAGCAATATTCAATAGCAGAATTGTTTATGATGCTAATTTAAGATGCTTTTCTCATTAAGAGAATAGTTAACTACTCTGCCCCTGCAATTTAAAAAGAAAAAAGACCTTTATTTTTAGAATATATTGTTGAAGTTTGTAATTTCTTTACATACCTATTGGAAGATCTCCCATATTGGTAGGTGTCTATATTTAACCAATATGAATAACTATCAGTGTGGAAGATTAATTAAAACAATTAAATCTGGGAGAAAAGGCAGGTCAAACCACAACTGACATTTTAAGTAATAAATGCAGTGTTTTGCAATTATGCTACAAAGCAGTTCTGCCACCTCTTAAAACCCCTTATTTATAAAATGTAGTAGTAATTCAGATATGAGTAATAAGACATGTTTAGCTTCTCTTGGGCTTAGGGGAAAGCAGTACCTTATAGATGTTGAGCTTTTATATCTCATTGGGCACCTTCATTTGGGCTATCCAGGTGATTGTGTTGAGGACAGCAAAGAATAGGGGTTAGTTGGCTTCTTATAGTGAGAGGTGGTGGTTTTATAACGATATCTCAGATGCCAACTGCTCTCTGTTACTGTCAAGGGCTTGCCAGCGAACCACTGAAGAGGCATATTGTAGTAGGGACATAGTAATCTTATCTGAGCCTTATCCATTTTTTTTTTACTTTGCCCTAACAGCATTCTAAGAAAAATACAATTCCTGCTCATAATCAGATAGTAGCTGGGTGAACTCTTCATTTTAGCTCACCAAAGAATCATTACACTTTAACTAAAAGTGCATATAATACTTCAGTGAGCTAAAATGAAGAGTTCACCCAGCTACAAAGGAACTTTTCATGGCAAACTTCTCCATAGCTTGTTCGTGGACTGGAAATCAAATGATTTGGATGAGAAACTGATTCTTTCTCATTACTGTAATAGAATCACTTTTTTGCATTTAATTGAGAAAGAAAGCTTTATTTGTCAATTCGTAAGTTTGACTGAAGATGAAAGAGATAAGAGGGAAGGAGATCAGGGAATTGGCAGATCTGTTCCAACTTTGTCACAATAAACTCTTTCCTTTAATTGACAAAGACAGCAAAGAGAGAAATCTGCTTTATGAACAAAATCCAAGATCTTTTTAAAGACTTCCTTTTCATGTAAAACCCATATCATCAATGTTCATTTCCTTGACATTGATTGCTTGTTGAGACTTGTTATTGATATTGTTCTATATTTTCTGAAAACATATTAAACTACAGTCATTATTAAACTAGAGAAAAAGAGGATGCGTGGCATAGTGAGTAAAGTAGGTCAATCCTTGTAACTTTCATTAAAATAAATTGGGATTTTATAACAGTTTAGTAATGCTCCTGAAACAGCTCCTATCCATTTGCATGGGATTTTCTGGTGGCTTTCTTTCCTTAACAACTCAGAGTACTAAACTGGTCAATATGTGCATACATTTATCCTATTAAGTGCAAAAGATGGTATATGAAATAATTTCAATAGAAGAAAGTATATATAGCTTAGGCTTGAACAATGGAGTCCTTGGTGCTGCCTGAACTTGATTGTTTACTTGCAAATATTTTGTTACCCGTCTAGGTGACATCTTTATTCAATCTAGCACTGAAAATATTCCATAGTCTGGTAACAAAATGTCTGCAAGCAAACAACCAAGCTCAGAGAGGACCAAGTACCCCACATAATTATATCCATCATATTTTGAACACAGCAGGAATTAAAAAGCAAGGAAGTTAACAATTTCAGTACCCATAATTAGGATTCTGAATTGAAGGCTCGAAATCTGCTACTACTATCCTGCAAACTCCAGCATTTCCCTGAAAAAGATTCTTCCTCTGGAATGTTACTGTTTTTTGGAATGCTATCCTATTGGTCTGACAATATCCAGATTGCACTATTTCCAAGATTCCTTCTCCCCTACTTAAAAAAGCACGGTGGGTGCATATAGTATATTGTATGTTTGTATGCATGCAACTATGTGAAAACATTGGCACTAGCTCTTTCCTTGTGCAAACAAAATACCATTACTATATATTTCCTATTATGAGCTACTGTAGCTGAGGAAAATAGTATCTGGGAATGAATTCCTCATGCTTTCACCCTGACTTTGGAATTGGCAACTAGCATGTATTTATGACAGTTGCACTGTCCTGGGGCTATGTGATCACCATTTGAAACCTTCCCAGCTGGCTTCTAACAAGCAAAGTCAATGAGGGAAGCCAGATTCATAATTTGACTTCATAATTCATTTAACAACTAAAGTGAGGTCATAAAGGTAATAAAATGAGGCAAACTCACAACTGCAGTTTAGCAACAAACATTTGGGCCCCATTATGATCAGGTCAAGGACTGCGTGTATGTATTTTAATATTTATTTATTTATTCTTGAATTTTTATCTGAAATGTTTATCTCAACATACAAGATGGTATGTAACAATTAAAAAATGATATCTAAAGCTAAGCAATAGAACTGAGTCCCTTCGGGGAGAGAGGTCGCGGTTTATAAATCTAAATAAATGAAATGAAATGAAATGATGCACTTAAAAGCAAACTTACATTAGAATCATAGCAAATAAATTCAAATCTTGGTGAAAGTAATGTGATTGTGCTATATTACAAAATCTTGAGAGAGTGGGAGCCTTGCTCCTTAGGAACTGGATTCCAAAGCTAGTAAGCCATCAAGAAGAGTCTATGGAAGTTCTAAATCATAGAGTCCATGGTTGCCTTAAAGATACTTCTTCCAAAAGACAACTGGACTTTCTAATGTTTTTTTCCCCTTGAAAACATTTTACTACTCATCCAAGAAGCTTCTTCAGTTCTCTTCAATTCAGGACTGAAGATGCGCCTTGGATGAGAAGTGAAAAGTTTTAAAAGAAAAAAACCCAAGGAAATCTCATCACCATTTGGAAAAACCACATTTGGGACATCAAGGAGAAGACCTTTTCTGATGTCCCTAATAGCACATTTTAGAAAAGGCTTATTCTGCTGATCCAAGTAATCTGGCAGATTCATTACTTTAGCTTATGGTAGAAGTTTAAACTTCTAAAGCAGGAGTCTGCTGTATATCAAGAAAACAAGGAACCTAAGATCAATGGCAAAGTCCAAAAGAGGACCGAGGAAGTAACTTTTTCTTTCCCCAATCTGTTTTTGTCTTCTCTTACTCTCCTTTCAATACTTTCTTCATTTCCCTCCCCACCAATCATGCTTCACTAAAAATGAGCTGATGCAGATTTTCCTTTCCTTTCCTACTTTCCTGGGAGGAGTAGGAACTGGGCTCTGAATGACATATTCATTCATTTCATTTAACAAATTGTCTATCATCCAGAGGACTCTGTAACCATAGTACATAATTTCCTTCCTTCCTTCCTTCCTTCCTTCCTTCCTTCCTTCCTTCCTTCCTTCCTTCCTTCCTTCCTTCCTTCCTTCCTCCTTCCTATGTATTTTATTTAGAAACTGTTCATCTCCCTCACTGTGTGATTCTGGGCAATGTACAATAAGACATAAATACATAAAACTGTATAAATATTATAAAATAAGAGATTAAATCAAGAACAAAATATTTAAAATTCAGAATTTAAAAGACAAGGGAGGTCCTTCAAGGCTGCATGTACCTCTATGTGTTCCAGTCAAGTTGACAGAGCCAAGGCTTCAGATATTTCTGAAAGACCAGGAGAGTGGGGGGCCTGCCCCATCCCTGGGGGAAGAATGCTTGAAGGGATAGGGACAATGGCAGAGAAGGCTATTTTTCTGGATTTTGTCAATCAGAATTGTTTAACTGACGGGGTTCTGCAGCATATCTTCCTTGTCTCGCCAGGTAGGGGCAGACCAACGTAATGGAGTGAAGATGACTTGAAGATAACCTAGCCTCATACCATGCAGGTGCTTTAAAAGTCTTGACGAACAATGTTACTAACTTTCATCCTCATCCTGTTTTTGCTTTTCTTGTTTCTGTTGGATGGGAGATAGAAGGAAAGGAACATGTGTCTTTGTGCATGTCGACTTGTATACTTCTGTGAATGAAAACATTTCATACATTCCAGGGTGAGTTATTGATACTTGCAGATGGGGATCAATAAATTTTGGAAATGTGATTTTGTTTTGTTGATGGTGAACTTAATAACCCAATTCGTATAGATTTATTTAGTCTTGATTAATCTCATTTTTGGGGAAAGTGTAGCTTTTGACAGGGGTATATGCACCTACCTACGTGTGTGTGTGTGCGCACATGCGCAGGGGAGTCTGCAGGCTATGGTAAAAATAGTCAAGATGGGGCTGCGTAAGTCATGTTCATAAAGAGGCAAAACTTCAAAGGTATTGTTGTGGCTGACACCCCTGTATGTGATCACATATATACAAAAAAAGTTATATGCGCATATTTAATGGATAAGGGAGGAAAATTTTCCAGGACTGGTAACAGATGAAGTTGGCAGTCCAAAGATGACAAGTTGGGAAATTGTGGGGTGAGATGTTTCCTTGCCTATTCTTTTTCGCTTTGTTAAATTCATAATCATCTTCCTTTTATGTTGCTTTTCATTTAAGACATGGTTTTTTCTACTTAATATAGGACCTAAAGAGTATAGATTTGCAAATTATACCTTTTATTGAAGGAAGAATTCTGATTTTTTATTTTCTAATAAAGAACGTGCTGTTTATCTCAATTTTTCACAAAAATAGCAAAGTACTGGCAGGGCTATGAAGGAACAATCCCTCTTGAACCACCAATTTCACTCAGGGCCCATTTTATTATATGTTCCAAGGATGAACAGATTGTACTGTGGTTATGCCCTTCCATTTCCATTTTTCTAGTATAAAAAGGTAAACAAGCTAAGTCTGGAATTGAAAGTCTCTTTTAGGAGGAAAAGCAAGAGTATGAAAAGTTTGGATAGGCTATAAACTGCTGAGAAGGGCTTGAAAGGAGTCTGGAGTGATCATAACCATCACACCATGTTGAAATCTTTGCACAGACTGCAAAAAAAAATCAATGGCCAATTTTCTCCTTCAAGTGTTATCTCAGGGCCAAATTACACAGGAGGTTGGAAAATCTGTAATCAAACTGAGCACCTTTTGATGGGAGGAATACAGATCCAAGCACACTGAGATTCTGGGAAGGGAGAGAAGGAAGCTCAGTCTTTCATTGGCACTAAAATTGCTACAAGCGTCTCACAGCCTCACTATCCATACAGGGTAGGGACAGAATGGACAAAGTGATTGGGGAAGGTTAATTAAATACCCGAGAAAATAAACATCCCATGTCCTGAACAGCTTTGATAAAAAATACCAGCATGCTGCAAAGCCCCCTAACAAAGCGAGTGGCCCTCAAAACCAGATTATGATTTTAATACACATTTTAGATGAATAAAGATAAATGCATCTGTTTCCATCATTGCAAAAATGTGTCTTTTCAGAAACATCAATTTTCGTTCTCACACTTTTTCTTCGACACACCTCCTTGATGACAGATTCACATCATTTTTTGCAAAGCCTGCTGCTGGGGAACTTCACTGATTTTTGAATTAGCAAATAGGGGTAGGGACAGGAAGAAATAATCTTAGTTAAGCACAAATTATATAGCCTCAGCCTTTCTTCAGAAGCAGTTTTCTGGTGCATTAGTTGGGAAGAAAATGTCATCCGTCTTTTCTAACCTCTGCTGAGATCTTGAAGGATTTCAGGGAAGGGGAAGACACAAAGCTATGCAGACAAAGCCCCATACATGTATGTCCTTGAGATGCTGTTCTTATTCTATCACACGCACAGACACAGACACACAAACACATGTACGTATCCAGCCGGGCTGAAGGATCAGACCTCTGATTCTCCTTTACACTGCTAACAGACAGCTCCAGTTACCAATTCTGAAGATTAAGAGCCCAATTTCGAAATGGAGAGAATGAGTCAAATTTGTAACACATAAATTCCTTTCTCCATTATCTGCTTATTTTTTTTGGCTTTGTCTATCTTCTTGCCTGATGGAGTTTTAGGAAATGCAAAATTGCACATTATTTAATGACCTTGAATTGCCTTAATTAAGATATTTTCCTAATACAGATTTTGGAATAATTACTTGGATTATTCAGAAACATGTTATTTCCTTGAAATGAAGGGCCATTCTATTCAAAATTACTGATATCTCCATTTGAAAGCTGTGATAGATTCATTATTCTTAAAAGGAGGCTATTCCAACCCACAAAAGGAGCCAAAGGAAAAAAAAAATATCAGACAAGAAAAACTCCTGGACTAAGACTTCAGGTGTGAACCGAAAACCAGTGCACTCAGAGTGCACTGAGATTTCTTTTTTTTTTATTCAAAAAGTTTTATTGGTTTTACAATTTTTTCTAAGGAAAAGGGTATATAGGGTAATAGAA
>JAPKID020001828.1:0-14179 GCA_026931265.2 Tropidonophis doriae
TGCTTAGCAACCAAAATGTTGGCTCAGAAACTCTGGCATTTGAAGCACACAAGTCTTAAAGCTGTCAAGTTACAAGATCCTTGCACCCCTAACCCTTTAGAAATCCCCCCCAGGGGTGTTCAAACTTGACAGCTTTAAGAGTTGTGGACTTCAACTCCCAGAATTCCTCCTCTCGCTCTTCATCTTGATGATGTGAGGACGGGGGGAGGGGGAGGGAGTTGGAAGCAGTTCTAAACGGCACTGTAGATTTGTGGAACCTCTTCTATAGAAGAGGTTAGAACTGGCGGGAACCCACTTCTGGTTGGCATGGAATTTTAAATATTGTGTTTATCCATAAAAATATGGATGGCTACTACTTTATCTGTTTTTGTAATGGCTATTTACTCAAATGGGCCAGAGAATCTTGAGGATATCTACAGAAAGATATATAATGTATAATCCCAATGGATTATGGAGAAACTACCCTTAAATTTTCTAAAACAGATTGAGTAAATATGCACATGGTATAAAATATATGTTTTGAGTGATACTGGCTTTTCACACTTTTAAATTTTTGTTAATAAAAGTATTATTTTAGTTAAATTTGATTTGCCTGATTTATTGGTGGTATCTTTAGCTGATCAAATGAGAGTTTGTCATTTCATATAATTGATTAGTCAATTAGTCTGTATTTAAACCTAAAATCCAATGCCAATATATATTAGCAGTATCTAACATTATATTATATCTATTTAATTCATGTTCATCAGCAAAAGGACATCTTTTGCTGGCTGAATTCACCTGGTGGAGATTTCTTGTTTGGCCCCAATTCCATTGTGAAACTCTATACCCTTTCCCAAGTCCTCAATCTTGGCCCCTTTACTTTATCTTTTCTCTCTCAAAACTCCCTTCTACAGTCAAGAAAATATGATAAATTCTTATCCATAATCCATAGATTTTGTCCTTCTAGTGCTGAGATCTATGCTTATAACCCTTGACTTTATAGAAATATTCAAAAAGAGTTTCATTATTAGCATTGCCTTTAAGTAAGATGCCAGATTCAATGTTGGGATAGAAAATTCAAATATCAATCCTCTAATTAGTACGCCTCAATTGAAAATTTTCAAATAAAGTGCCAGATAAAAAGGAAAAGACAATTCCTTCAAAACCACCGTGAGTTTCTTCCCAGATCCTAGGGAGGTAATGAAGGAGCCAACACCTCCCCCAACCTGGAGATTCATCAATCTCTAGATTAAAGAGATGGATGTAAAGAGGACTTTCCTTTTGCCCAAACCAGAACAATTCTGGAAGATACTGTACAGGGTCATAGGATATAGAGACTGCCTTCACCAGCATGAAGTGATCAATAGATGCCAAACTGACCCACCTCCAAAATCACCACCACACCAGAATGGATGAATGAATTGGCCACTTGATAGCACTCATCTGAAAATTACCATGGGCTATTGCCCACTTAAAATGGAAAACCAACTCTAACTTTGGAACAATTAAGTACAATTCCTTTGGGCTCCATCAAGTATGAATTGGAAATTTGAAGACGTCAAAGGGATCCAGCAGAAATTTTTCCCCAGGGTTCATTTGTCCAATGCTGACATGCAAATGACAAAACACTCATTAATTATTTCCTTGTGAGGAATTACTGATAAGATTTCATGCAATGATTTGACAACTGCATTTTACTGATTTATTTAAGAGTTCAAGGGCAGTTGACTGCCAAAGCTAGCAACTTATTTTATTGCACTAATACATTATTGTATTTACATTTACCGTGTTGCAATAATACAATAAAAGATAACAAAACAACTAAACTTAAATATTAAGAATTTCACCTTATTTTTAAACCAATTAAAAGTAAAAATACTATGGTGAAAAAACAAAATTAAAAGTAGCAATTAAAGTTGAATAAAATAAGTACAGTAACATAAAACCATCATTTTCAAGCCTGAAAAGGTAAAAATGTCTTCAACTGGGTCCAGGAAAGTGGTCTGTAGCCATTGGCCTGAGAACAGCATTTTCACACTTGAGAAATAAATGATTGCAAGACCAACAAAAATAAGTCAACTGAAGCCTCTTCCACAAAAGTGCATTACATTCAAGCTTAGGCCAAGTTATCTGGGTGAAAACTTGCCGGGAGAAAATCCTACAAGCATCTCTATGTTTTCCTGGAAGTAAAAATACAGATCAATCAAATATTTGTTATCTTTTCAATCTTCTGCCTAAATCCTAATCTGGGTAGGGAGAAAGACTGTGATGGGAGGGGCAATATGGGAAAACTCTGACAGATGAGGTAAAGATTAAATACGGTACATGCCATCTGCTGCCAGTTTTTCCTCAGGAAATGTAGCTGTTGACCTCATGGGGTAAACCAGATAGGAATCACAACCAGATGAGCTAATTGTACTTCTTTGTAAAGCTACATTGACAGAATCTTATAAATCTGAAATTGCATCTCTCCTGTTTCCTTTATAGCCCAAGAAACTAGGGACGGTCCCTTTTGAGTCTCTTGCCCTGCCTACTATCCAGATGAGGACTCTACTGTCTCTTATGTGACTGCTCCCTTGGCAGTATCTCTTGGTCTAGTCTTCCAAGCTCTTTCCCACATACTATCATAATAGCTCAGTCCTTATCATTAATCAGCATACACTTGGATTCAATGTATACAGTAATCTCTTCAGACATGTTTCAATTTCACTGGATTCTTGTAAAATATAGAATGAGTTTAAATTGATTGCATGGTGAGAACAGACTCCATACCATATAATGGAATCTAAAGATAACTTTCCAAAATTGTTAGGTAGTTTCCACCTAATTACTTTGTTTTTCCAAAGTATGGTATGAATAGAATGAAAGCTATACTGGAGTTCCCCATTTCAGGTGAAGCGATAAAGAAATCAGATCTGCTGAGATATTCTCGCAATACTTTTCAGATTTTCCATTCATAAGGTACACAATGTTTCCTCACTAACCATTTAATTTAGAATGGACGTCTAATTTATTCAGTTTTTAGAGAACATAGAGATGGTGCCTCCATTGCTTTCAAAATTATTGGTTAGGGTGTCTTGATCCAGCATAGAGCCAAAAACATGCAAGTTCATTACTTGATAAAGCTCTTGGAACCTCAAGTCACTTTGGCTTTTGCAGGCGCATCTGAAGTTCAGCCATCATATTGGGGTGCATAGGCCCAAACCTGGGAAAGCAAAATAAATGGGTAGATTAAGACAATATTCAAGATGACAAAACTAACACCTCCTATTCAATTACTAGTGAACGTGGTGGTGAGATTTACCCAGAAAATCTTGGTTTTTGTCTCTTTGGTACTTCCAATAAAGATGGAGCATCTTCAGCCAACTTTGTCTCTTCTGTTGGAGCCTCTGTTGATATCTTTGGTTTCTTCAAGCTGGGTGCTCGTCGAATGGAGCTCTTACGACGTAACAACACCCGTTCCTTCTGGGCACTGCTATCCAGTGTTGTGACCTGCAGAATAGAGGTGGATATAATTACTTCAATCTCTTAACTATATTCATGCTCCACTTTCCTTTGTAATTATGCTTACATCATGTGGGAAAGCTCTGGGTCCAGCCATGAGGTCTGTATCAAGAGAGGTTGGATACACCAGGTTCTTTGTGGTCTCTCCCAGTTGATTGGACTGGTCTGATGTAGTCTCAGCCACTTCCAGCATGTCTACACTAAAACCACAAGTATCTACCAATAGCTCAGGCTGCTCTTCCTGGTTACTTTCCCACCATTCTTCTCTTGTTTGCTGTCCCTGTTTTCCCCCTGTAACGCGTATCTCATTTTTCACAGCTTCCTCTACTTCCCGATTCAGATTTTCTTCTGTCTTTGCTTTCTCAGGTAAATCTTCCTGCTTACAATTTCCCCCCTTTTCCTGCTCTATCATAATCTCAGTTTCTTTGGGCTCCCAGTATAAATCTCCCTCCTTTTCTTCCCCTTCTAATGCCTTCTTCTGGCTTGTTTCCATCTCTGCTTTCTCCAGTAATGGTGGCTGAACTTCTTCGTTCTTTGTTACTATTTCTTTCGTTATCTGGTGGTCTGTGTCCAGCTCTATGCCTTCTCCCTGTTCCTCCCCAGATTCTGAACCCTGCGTCTCCACTATTGTAACATTTAGTGCATCATATTGAAGTTTATCTGTCCAAGTGACTCCCTCTAGTTCTCTTTCCTCATTCTCAGGTAAATCTCCCTGCTTACAATTTATCCCCTTTTCCAATTCTGGTGCCTCCCTTTCCTGCTCTATCCCAATCTCAATTTCTTTGGGCTCCAAGTATAAATCTCTCTCCTTTTCTTCCCCTTCTAATGCCTTCTTCTGGCTTGTTAACATCTCTGCTTTCTCCAGTAGTGGTGGCTGAACTTCTTCGTTCTTTGTTACTATTTCTTTCGTTATCTGGTGGTCTGTGTCCAGCGCTATGCCTTCTCCCTGTTCCTCCCCAGATTCTAAACCCTGGGTCTCCACTATTGTAACATTTAGTGCATCATACTGAAGTTTATGTATCCAAGTGACTCCTTCTAGTCCTCTTTCCTCTTCATCTAGCTTTCTCTCCTTCTCCTCTTCAGTTCCTCCTAAACATTCTTCCAAATTCCAGCTTCTCTCATCTTTCCTTTTCTCTTCTAGCATCTTCACCTGGTCTCCTTCAATTTCTGCTGTCACGCTTGTTTTTACCTGTTCGTTCCCATCCACTCTTGTATCTTCTTCCTGCTCCTTCTCAACATTTAACTGGTCTCTTGCCACCTTATCCATCTCTTCCAATCTATCTTGCTGAGTCCCCCTACTCCATGTTGCATCTTCTTGTCCTCTCTGCTTTTCCTCTCTATGCTGTGTTAAGTCTAGGAGCTTTTGCTGAATTCCCTCATTCCACAACATATTTTCCAACTCTTTTTCCTGATCATCTGTGATTTTTCCTGCTTCTTCATCCCATAGATGGCTTTCTCCAACCGTTCTCTCCTCTTCAAGCACCTTATCCTCTGCCTGGTTTAGCGCTGCTGTATTGATCTCTCTCTGCACTTCCTCACCCACCTTTTCTTGTTCCTGCTCTTTCTCAACCTCTAATTGTTGATTATCCATCTCAACCCTCTCTTCCATACTACCTTGAACAATCTCCCCGTTCCACCCTGTCCCTTCAGGTCCTCCTTTTTGTTCTACGGATGCTGCCCAATTTGGTGCTCCTTGCTCAATCTCTTCAGCTACATTTCTGTCTTGTTCTGCTTCCTGACTCATCCCTGTCTTTGCTGCCTCTTCCATTTGCCCAAGTTCTCTTCTGTCTGCCCAAAGTTCATCTGGCTTCAATTGACTACAATATTGACTACAAACAGCATCTTCCAACTCTTCTATCATGTCTTCCTGTGCAACTTCCACCAAAGCAGATTCTTCAGATTTTCTTTGATAGACTCTCCCAGTCATGATTGGTGCCTCCAAGAGGGATTGTTCAATGATGTCAGTCATAGGTGTTGTTGATTCTATTTCGGGGGTATCACTGAGGCATACAGAAGACACTGTGTGGCAAAAGTAAGAAAGAATATAATTGATCTTGGGTTTCTCCCCAAGACTGATCATCCATGAAATTAAAGCAGCTTTCCATGATTGGGGCTCTGGTCATTTTACCCATACAGTAGTTTTAATATTCTGATTTAGTGTGTCCAATAAATACTGTCCTAATTAAGAAGACTATAGAATAATTGTTCTTCTATCTCTGAGCATTTAAAAAAACACAGGACAAATGCTTCATATTAGCCTTTCCAAAATTAGTCCTACAGCCAAATGTATTATCCTTTAACATAATTCACAACTAGTATAATAAAAAGCCATGTTAGTTGGAAATTATGGAAGTTAAAAGCCAACTCAAGAAGAGCCGAAAAGCATACCATAGAGAACAACCAAGGATAGAAATAATATCTCTCACATGTTTTTCTTGCTATATATGGAAAAAAACCTATTTTACCCTTTTCAAGCAAGCCAACACGTTCATTTAAAAAAATTCAGAGCTGTGAGAGAAAAATTTGACAATTTATTTTGTCAAATCACAACATAATCTGAAATTGCAGAGGGCCATTTAAAGTTAAATCATGGTAACAACACAATCATTGTCACATAGTGGCATACATGCACATACGTATACATTGGCCAATATAACTATGCGTATATAATTTTCAGCATTCTTCAGTGTAAGCCGAATCACATAGCTTGAGAATCTAGCTATGCGATTACTAGCCCTTGTGGCTCCCCCCTCCCCCCACTTTTTTTAAAATCTTAACCTAATTCATCTCCCAGTTTTTGTGTAGTGATGACAAGGAACCTTCATTTCTGGCATCCTGAGCTCCAAGAAAAATAGAATTTCAGATAATATAATGCTAAAGAAAGAGGACACTCCCAGATCCTATTGTTATCTGTGATGAAATACCATTATGCTATTTAATTCTTTCCTCTTTAATGAGTTGTATGTGAGAGTGTTCAGAAAATGATGGGAGAAAACCAATATGAGAAACAGATTAGAAGTGAAACTATGAAATCTACATTCTCCACTCCTATTAAATTATGCAATGATAAAACGGAATAATAAACTGGTCTAAAACCATTCGGCCCCTTATAGAAGTCACAGGGATTTGTCAATAAAAGCAGATATATTTCAGATTATGTGCAAAAGTCGCAACTAAAAAACAACTTCCTATACATATAGACAGACAAGGACAGGAAATAGGAGTATACAGCTCTGAGGATTGTGCAAGCTTGTTTTACAATCCACATTAGCAGGGCAATCTTTCAAGTTCAGCAGACCTGAACACATTTGTAAACACTGAAGAAAAATTCTGGAAAACATTGGCCATTTCTGTTAATACCGTGTCCTTGCCCATGTCTCCTCATAACTTAAAAATGTTAGAGATGCTTTAATAAAATTTTTCATAACTTTTAGTTATGTTAATTTTTCAAATATTTTTAATTTCAATTTCTTTAAGTGAATAGAATAGAATAGAATAGAATAGAATAGAATAGAATAGAATAGAAGAGTTGGAAGGGACTTCTAGTCCAACCCCCTGCATGTGAAGGAAACCCTACACCACTTCAGACATGGTTATCCAATCTCTTATTAAAAACTTCCACTGTTGGAGCATCCACAGCTTTTGAAGGTAAATTGTTCCACTGATTAATTGTCCTAACTGTCAATACATTTCTCCTCAGTTCTAAGTTGTTTCTTTCCTTGATTAGTTTCCACCCATTGTTTCTTGTTCTACCCTCAGGTGCTTTGGAGAATAATTTGACTCCTTCTTCTTTGTAGCAAACCCTGAGATATTAGAAGACTGCTATCATGTCTCCCCTGGTCCTTCTTTTCATTAAACATATCCAGTTCCTGCAACTGTTCTTCATATGTTTTAGCCTCCAGTCCCATAATCATCTTGTTGCTCTTCTCTGCACTCTTTCTAGAATCTCCACATCTTTTTTACATTATGGCGACCAAAACTGAAGTGTAATTACTTTATTTTGTGTCTTTCAGAAATGTTATGTTTTTATCTGTTTTTTTGCATGGAGAAAGACAAATGCTAGTTTAATTTAATGTTACCATCTATGCTGATTTAAAGCCCATAGGAAAAGAGTAAGGAAAATCCATTAGCAAACCCCCTCCCCAAACCAATAGAATCTCCCATTCCTCACAATATAGCATCACCAACATTCCGGAAGTTTCAGTCACCTGAGAACTTTTGCTTAGATTCTTCCTGTCCCTCACAACTGTTGGGAAAATTGGAAGATCTGAGAAAGGACTGCATGGCCTGATCACCAGTAACCACAATTTCTGATGTTCCTTGGATCTCCTCACAGAGTGGGGGTATCTGAAAAGAAAGGGCTTTGTTGAAGGAAGGGTGGAGCACAGAAGGATTTTGCTCCACCTCCTCTTAACCAACACCTACCTCTGCTGTGAAAGGACCTTCAGTGACCTTCAATTCCTCCCTTGGAGAAACATTCCTGCAGAAGAAGGCAGGAGGGTAAGGACAAATAAGTCCAATTGCAGGTCAGAGATCATTCTACTCCAGAGGTCCCTGCACCTCGGAGCTACCAGACAAACTCCAACAGAAACAATTATTCCACATGAGATTCTTGTTACCCAGAGTATGTTGTCTCTCCTTCAGAATCATGGTGGCTTCTGCACTCCTTCATCTCTCTTCCACTTCCTGCCTCTTCTGCTCCTGGATGGGGTTCATTTCCAAAAAGGTAAGTAGTGAATGAGGAAACAATATCCTGAAAATGGGGTGAAGAGAAAGAAACACTGAATAGGTACTTCTAGTACAGGAAGCCAGAGGTTCTGGATCCCTCCCAAGCCTGAGAGACGACAGGGTTCCACTAACCAAAGCCTGTTGCAGGCTCCCAAAGAGTGATCGAAGATACTCCATTATGCTGCTGAAGTGGCCGGAGAGAAGGTACAGAGTGGCTTCCCCTTCTCCTCAGAGAGGGAAGTAAACGTCACTAAAGTGTTTGACCACATCCTTTTCTTCCTTTGCCTTGTAGTTTGCCTTGTAGTTCATTCTGGCTTTGCATAACTGTGAAAGAAAAGCACACCATATCCTACAGAAACAAGAAGCATGTGAATGATCCCTCACTATTAAGCACAGTCAAAATCAATCTCAAACTAGAGGAAATGAAGCAATCTCCATAAATAAATAATTTCCATAAAGTTGTAACTATATTATTCAAATTAGTTAAACCTTCTTCAAAATCTCCCACAAATAGATAGTTGAAACAATTTTATTTATGTCTTCCTTCCCCCCCCTCCCCGAAACACGAAGACCAGCCCAGAGAGATGGCTCTGCGTGCTACTTCCTGCATGTATGCCATGGGCTCACCATCAGGGCTATAGGGAACTGCACGTCAGAACAACTAAACACAAGGACAGTTTTCCCCCATGCCATCACTGCGCTAAACAACTAATTCCTACAACACTGTCAAACTATCTAGAAAGACCACCATTAGTCTCATCTTCCCTATTACCTATCTCCTTATCTTCTTATGACTATAACTTTGTTGCTTGTATCTTACGAATTATAGTGTTTACTTAGTATCCTAGTATGATTTATGTCAATTGCTTATTTAGTATCTATGAGTATCACTAAATGTTGTATCCAATGTTTTATGATGAATATTTTTACAAGGACTATGATAATGTTTATCACTATGAGCTTATGCACCAGAGTTTAATCAATAAAGAATTCTATATCCATAGGCATTCAGTCTCACAAGGGTTGAGTTGTTCCTTCCCATTCAGACCCCAAAAACTTCTAGGCACTGAATTAGGATCTTGATATAGATTGGGGGATAGTGGTGGGGAAATTCTGAACATCACATACAGAAGATACAAACTCCTGGACCAGAATGAATTCCGAGGGAGTGGGTGGAGAGCGAGAAATATAAATTCCCGCCAACATATACTGGATTTGCAGAACTGTGGCGATTCATAATAAAATTCCAGTGTAGTTGTGGTTTCTTGTAAATGAAAAGAGACAGAAATAGATTGACTCAATTCCTTGAGACAATGACATCATAAGATCAGATCCAGAACTGGTCCCAAAATGGTGTTGTATTATTGGGTGGAAAAGTACACAAGGCGAAATGGTTTCAGAATTGAGTAAGTTACGGGAAGAATGGCTGAACCTTTGTGGAATGCATTATTCTGAGTTTATTGGCAAGGCAGTGGATTTTTTCTGACATAAGTATGTTGTTTATTTGACCTCTGGAAAAGTACTGAGAGTGGTGGGTAGACTATAAGGGTGATCTCAGTTCAAAAACCACCAAGTAATCCCAATTGTATTGTGAAAAGAATAAAGCAGTACTGTGCTTTTCAATTTATATAGCTTCCTTTTTGCCATGGGCTCTGGGCAAATGAAATAGTTAAAAACATTAAATATGACAACAATGTAAAAAAACCACATGATAGAAGCATACCCACATGAACACTGTGGGAATTTGAATACTCCTAATTAATTCCAGGATACTTAAAATCATGTCTACTGGCCCACTGGGAATGGTTAGAGTACAGTGTCCACTTCAGTATTGGGAAGTTTGGTAATCCTGTTTTACAAAAGATGTTACTCCTATTTATGAGCATACAACCATCACTGTTTATTAATTATCCTATTGTTTATAGATATTATAGCTGAGTCATTGTTTATCAAAACTGAAGTGGCTCTCACCTTAAACTGATGTGAGACCTTGTTTACAATAACATCAAGAAAACTTAAAGTAGAGAAAGTAAGGGTGGGGAATTAACAATAGCAGAGAGGATAAGAAAGAAGAGAGGAGAGAAGGAGAGAGGAAAGAGGGGGGGAAGAGAGAAGAGAGGAGAAATGAGAGGAGGAAATAAGAAGGCAGAGAAGGGAGCTTGAGAAGATAGGAGTAAGGCTGTTACAAAATAAGATGGAGACACAGGGTGGCAAGAAAGCGATCCAAACTGTGCCATACAGTATATATGTAAGAATGTGTATAGAGATTAATAATGAATAGATAAATGTTAAATAGCATTTAAGAATGTGTATCAATGAATGATTTTGAAATGAGAAAAATAAAAAAAAAACTATTTGCAAAAAAAACCCATCAAGAAGACTTTAAGAAAAATTTACTTCAACCTAGATTGGGCCTTATGGACTGCATTTTTATCCTGTGTTAGTGTATTTCTCCTAAAAACATATAACGTATTATGTGCCATCAAGTCATTTTCAGCAACCACATAGGTAGATTTTCTCTATGACAATCTTTCAAATCTTCCAAAAGAACACCATCTCTGAATCCATCTACCTTGCTGATTGTCCTCTTTTTATCTTTCCTTCTACCTTTCTTCTATCATTAGAGCTTTTTCCAGAGAGTTAGCTCTTTGCTTGATTTGTCCAAAATAAGATAACTTGAGCCTGATCATCGGTGCCACCAGTGAGAATTCTGAGTTGATTTATTTGATGATCATATGTTTTCTGGCTTTCGGTTCTCAGGAGTCTTCTCCAAAAACCAAGTCCAAAAGTGTCAATATTCTTCCTATCCTACTTTTTCAAAGACCAACTTTCACTTCCAGAATGTCAGAGGGAATACCTTGGCAACTTGCATGATCATTCTGATCTACAAATCCCAAACCGCCCAGTAAGTTTCAGGCTGAGTGGAACTTAACCCAGACTTTCCATAATATAACACATGATACTCACTTCATCAGGGAGAAGCTACTATTTCTGCATAAGTTTTTATAACAATTCCATAATGGTGATTTTTATTGCAGATCAGGTTTGCATACTTTTACACCTTCCCCTGACCTCCGCCACTTTGAAAGCCCCCGCCTCCAACCCCCCCCCCCAATTATAGCGAAAACCTACGTTAAGGTAACTCACATCCTTTCACCGCCACGCATCTTTTAGGGTGAATAAGCAGGCATGCGGCATGTAAGACTCGGGAAAAAACTTGTTTAAAGGCATCAGCATCTGCAGGAATTCATGGATAGCAGACTCTTCCCCACCCCTCTTTTAAACAACACTAACGAGGGTTTCGCGGGGTCTCCTCAATGCAGCCATCCTGCGCCTACCGGAGCGCGCAGCAGGCTTTCCCTGGTCCTCTCGTGCGCGCTCTCGGCTTCGCCATTGACAGCAAAGCCCAGCTGAGGACGTTGCGTGGCAGGAGGAAGTGGTATCAAACCAGGAAGTAGGAGCTGCAGGAGGGTAGCCGTGCTTACGACTTCGGTTTCAGTTTTTCCGATCTTCTATCCTCTCAGATTTGCAGAGAAGTCCGAAAGGTAGCGGCGCAGCTTTAGCCAGATGGGGTGGGGCGCGCACAAGCCACAGAGAGCATCTGGGCGCATCCCTGAAAGCCCCAAAAATTTGTTGTGCATTCATACCCCTTCTCTTCCTTCCCCCTTTTTAATTGTAGGTGATCCCTCTGGTGCCCTGATTTCTGCCTCCTGCCATGGGGCACGCTGGGGGCAGATGGCAGGAAGCTTCAGGTGATTCTGAGGGTGAGTCTGTTCCCATGTTCAGATTTCCCCCCTTTCCTCCCATGTCTTCTCAATTCTGACAGCTGTGCTTGTTCTCCTCCCACAAACAGAGGAAAATGAAGGTGTGGTGCGCTCTGTGGAGTCCGATGCCACCCTGGATGCCTGCAGCCAGCTGAGAAACAATGCGGGTTTCTGGTGAATTCCTTTAAACTTCTTCTCTGGTTCCAGGAGATGCAGGATGTTCAATATCATGTCTTCAGTTGTTACTGCTACCTCTTTCACCTCTGTTGCTGTGTAAAAACTATCTTCTTTTTCATGTTGTAGCACATCAGCCTAAGCCCTTCTGTTTTATGCCCACATTTATATTCTGAGTATCTTTTCTCCAAACTTGATATTTTTACACCTCCTCTTCCAATCATACTGGGTCGTCCCCCTCCTATCTGTTGGCAACACACTTTGTACTACTAGTGGCATACATTACATTGCATGCATCCAAGCTTTGGGGGATTTTGAGTGCGGTGGTAGTGTTTTATATAGTCTGAAAAATCAAGTGATGCAACATACATAGCTAAACTGATCTGGATCTAATCAGTGTTTGTACCCTGCTTACATGCATTGGAGCTGTGTTGTGAAAGAAAGTGAGGCCTGTAATTACAATTTAAAAAATCTGTAATAGAATTAAAAATGAACAAAATGATAACAGTGATATGGTTCACACTATGGCAATGCATTGTTCACTTAGTACTTTTAAAAGCTACTGTTGGTTGGATCGATTTCAGCCAGGTTTATACAGTAAAGCAGTGTTTTTCAACTTCATCAACTTTAAGATGTGTGGACTTCATCTCCCAGAATTCCCCAGTCAACCATGCTGACTGGGAAATTCTGGGAGCTGAAGTCCACCCAACTTAAAGTTGCTGAGCTTGAAAAACACTGCAGTAACCCCGATATTTGGGTTCTTACAGTCCAGTAAGCCAAAACTAAGTATCTATTCTATAGGTTAACACGTTTTAGGAACCCAAACACTGATGTATGTGTATATGGTAACCTCAGTGTTTCCTAAATTGTCTCTTCACACAGGCTACTTGGTCTCTGCAACAATTTTGCTTACGTGGTGATGCTAAGTGCAGCTCATGACATCCTCAGCCATCAGAAGGTGCCAGACCATAATGGGACTGGACCGGTGAGTGTGCAGGAAAGAAGGCTGTGTGTATATTTGTGTAAAAGCAGAATAAGAAACAGGTCAAGAAAAGATGCCAGTTATAGGAAGAAATACATTTGTAGAAAATGAGTACAAGGAAAAAAAATGTATGAAAGAACAAGGAAGAACACAAATGTGTAATAAAGCAGGACTGCTTATCTGTGGAACTTTTCTCCCATTAGTTTCAACCAATTGAGCCAGCAGCCAGAGACTGAGAAGGCTGAAGTTCCTTTTATTAGACTATCTGTGAGGTAGAAAATACATTTTTGGCAGAAATCTCTTATTAGAGAGCCGTTTGACATTGATTATTAGGATCAATAAGTCCTTGATTTACAACTATTTGCTTAAGGCCATTCAAAATTACAATGGCACTGAAAAAAGTGACAGCTGTCCTCACACTTACAACCTTCACTGTATTCCCACGCTCACATGATCAGAATTTAGGTACTTGGCAACCAAGCATATATTTATGAGGGTTGCAGCATTTCAGGGTTGCGTGATTGTCGTTTCTGACCTTCCCAGCTGGCTTCCCACAAGCAAACTGGGGCAAACTGGATTCCCTTTAACAACTGCAGTGATTTACTTAACCTTTGTGGCAAAAAGGTTGTAAGACTGGGTGTGACTAGTTTAACAACTGCTTTGCTTAGCAACATAAATTTTGGTCCTAATTGTGGTTGTAAGTCGAGGATTAGCTGTAGTAAACACAGCAAGCTTGGAGTGGGGGCACTATGTGAAAGTTGGTGTTGAGAGTCTGTTGACATTTTTTATATTCTGTACCTTTTTACAATTCTGTCACGCAACATTCAGGAAGATATAATTCAGAGCTTCCAGTGATATTATCCATAGAATCCCTTCTCCATTTTTTTTTGTAAAAGAGTTTTTTATTCCATCAAACATAATACAAATATCAGTTCTTCATACAAAAAAAAAATTCCCCCTTTTTCCCACCCCGCTCCCCAAATCAAGATTTTAAATACATTCCATATAACAAATGTACTATCCATACCCATATAAGATAACAATA
>JAPKID020001829.1:0-14176 GCA_026931265.2 Tropidonophis doriae
TGGATCTTCCGTGCATGTGCAGAGCATAAAAAGCAGACATGATGACGTTCAGGTGGGTGGGCAGATATTGTTACCGAGCGTGTCTGAATGCTAAGTGTGAACAGTGTGTGTGTGTGTCTGGGTGGGGGGAATCTGCTGTGCCACACAATTTAGATTAGCTAGAAAGGAGGAAATATAAATTGTGTGTCACAGCTGATCGTCAGAAATACCGGTTCACCCGAACCAGTAGCATTTTTTTTACTACCGGTTCGGACAAACTGGTCCGAACCAGTAGCATTTCACCCCTGGGTTGACCCCCTCTTCTTTGTGGCAGCCCTTGAGATATTGGAAAATTGCTATTATGTCACCCCTTGTCCGTCTTTTCATTAAACTAGACATATCCAGTTCCTGCAACCGCTCTTCTTATGTTTTTATCGTTTTAACTCTGTCATTGTATTGTAAACATGGTAAAAATATGTTTTGATCTAGAAGGTGTGGGAAATATATTAAGAAACTTAAAGCTGTTAAATAATTATGTTATGTTGATTATATAAACCTCGAAATTTGAAGATTCATATTGTTGAGGGAAAATAGAGGGAAGAGAAAAGATAAATTGTTTATTTTTAAACAGAAAGAAAAAATATACTGTTTGTACATGTTAAAGACTAGAAATTGGAAAACAGGAGAAGAAAAGTAATATGGCTAAAACTGGAAAAAATGGAAATATAACGTAAAATGAATTATCTTTTTTGGTGGGAATGTTAAAGGGGGAATTCGGACAACAGCCTGTTCACAAAATAAGTTTTATTAAATGAATTTAAAACTTCTTTAAAAAAAACTCTGCCAATACAACACAATGACATTCAAACTCTTTCTTAGACCCCAAATATTCTTCTGAGCCTTGAAGATTTGACACAGTCAGAGGCTGCCTCTCTCCTGTTCATTTGCCTTCCAGTGGTGGGTTCCAGATCCTGTTGCAACCGGTATGGTGCAATGGGGCCAGGCGCCCATCACATGAATGTGCACAGCACACGCGTGCGTACTTAACCCCTGTGATGCTCTGCAACACCTCCACGATGCTCTAGCTGCTTGGCAGAGTGTCACACAGAGCGTACACAGAGCGTACACTCCATGTGCCTGCGTGGAAACCCCAAAAACTTCAAATACCTTTAAGGAGTGCAGGCAAGCAGGTGGGCTCTCCAGAGCACCATACTGGAGCAGTACCTGGTGCTCCCAGCAGGCACGCCTGTACTGTGTGTGTGTGTACCGGTCGCAACCCATTACTGTTGCCTTCCCTTCCACATGCAGTCACAAGGAAGTGTTGAATTTGCTGCTACGTGCATTTTAAATTTAGACAGGGCTACCAACGAGGAGATTTCTGGTTTCATTGAAATTGGGCATGTACCTTCCAGCACTTCAGGCTTCACTCAGGGATAATTAGAGACTCATCCGCTGGTTCTTCACCTGGCAAATCAATGCAACAGAAGTATTTAATAGAGATTAAAGGTTTGAAAAACACTGTTTGTTATTGATGATTTCACTTAAATAAAATTGAAGCGCCTTGTAAAATAATGGCTTCTCAGGCTGTCCTGAAATATTATAAAACTAGCCGTTCCCAGCCAAGTGTTGCTGATGCCCAGTCTGGTTAAATGGCCAACCAATTTGTGTGTAGATCTATACCAGCACACACAAACACGTACACACAACCACCGTATAACCCCCAACCTACTTATCTACTGTATTTCTTCCTCTCTCCCTCCACCTACCTACCTACCTACCGTATTTTTCCCTCTCTCTCTCTATGTGTGAGGGAACATTGGAGGCTTATTCGGTCGCTGAGGAAACAACCATTGGAAATATGAGGGACATGTGTGTGACGCATCATAAGAAGCAGACAGGTAGGAGGAGATTAAGGGACAAAAATAACTGAGAAGTGTGGTACTTTTACATTTGTGCTGCTTGCACATGGCACAGATGTGCCAGCCACACAATCTGTACTTATGATTGTTACTCCTTTTCTTAGCAACATTGTGTGAAAATTTGGTGGCGATCGGTGCAGTACTTTCTGAGATTAGCGATTTTGCACAAACTATTTTAAATTTTTATTTACTGTATATAGATTGTCTATGTCAATATATATCTACTTGTGTTCATTTTAATTATCCTAGTGCTTTTTACATACTGTACATCATACATTTTTCATTCCTTAATAAAACGTGGCTGATTGTTTATGGAAGGTTTTTTGTTTAAAAAAATCACCTCTAAAAATAATAGTAATTTTGCTTTGATGTGACAAATCTTGTCAGCAATGGAGACCCTCATGGGAAGTGCTCCTTAGTATGGACATGCTTCAACTGCCCAGATCAGATTGCTCATTTTCACCCAAAAGATGAAATTGTACCCTAGAGGAAATCAATTCCTCTCAGTGACAGGTTATTGTTCCAGAAGAAGACAAGTCCCATCAGATGCAGATGCAGCTAACATTAAACCCTCATGTCTTTCTGTTAGTTGAATATACTACATAAGACAGCGGTATAATATTTTTTCCCCATTATGCCTCATTCTTTAAAAGCAGAAGCTCAGGTAGCTTCAGTTCCTTCATCCTGGAGAAGTATTATAGTCATAACTGTCAGACTGTGGTTCTTGCTTAACTGGAAAGCCATAAATCATCTTTAGCAACCTGATTTGTCTTCCACATTCTTTTACTTTTTTCCCATGCTGTTAGCTTTGGACATCCTGAAAAAAAATCTCAAGCTAGCATGGCGAGACTTTAAGAGAAGAAAAAAACCATAGGCTTCTCCAGGAAATCTTGTCATAACTGTCTGCATGCTAACTAATGATTCCTTTTGCTATCCTATGATGTGAAGGATTGTACTTCAGCATCAGCAGGTTCACCATCCAAACTGTTAATGTGATTAGGGGGGAAAAGAGTGGTTTTTTTATTTGTGAATCATGTGTTCTACACCCCCAAATATTTAGTCTGTAACTGAAAGTACATGCATAAATAATACATTATAGTTGCAACTTCCTTTTAGCAAAGAACATACTCATATTCCTGTTCTTTTGCAAGAAATGCATACATTCCCTCCAATTTTACTTATTCACACACATGCACACATAACACATAAAATATTCTCAGCACATTAATTACCCTTGTAATGCTTTCTTCCCAGTATTTGGGCCTGGTAATCACTCTTCACAGTTCATTTATTTCTTAATTCTCCTGCTTTCTTCATTCTTTGCACAAAGACCTGTGCGCAACGTTTTGATGTACGCTTTAGGCAAGTTTTAAAGTTGTCTGGAAGGAATTGTGAGCTATGTCAGACAGTGCATGTTTAGCCCTGGGAAATCAGTTATAGTTAAGAAACATCTCAAAACAAAGAATTGTTGTCTCCTGATTCTGCCATAGGCTGTACATATGTAGCAGCAAGAGGTATTTTTACTTACCTATATATTGTTCAATTGGAGATTACATATGCAAATGTGTAATTGTGTATTTAAAAGGCTAGAGATCTCTTCTGGGAGAACAACGGAAATAATTTTAGTCTCTCCTCACTTATTCTTCCCAAACCACAATCCATGAGGGGAGAGGGAAGGGGGGGGGCTTGATAAAGAGCTACACACTTGGACCTATATGCATGTCCCCAGTGTATCACACCCCTGTAGAATCAATGTCACTGTTGTACATGTTGGAACATTTTCAGTCTTGATGTAAACATATTTGGCCTTCTGGGATTTGTTAAGGAGAGACATGAGGTTTGGTACAAAGACTGCTAGAGCATAAGAATGAGGGATGTGGAAGGCGAATGTCAAACAGAACTGTCACCAAGGCTTTAAAATTTAATCGGTTTCTTTCTGATGACTTGAGTTCTTCACACTCTCTTTTTCATGCTTCATACCATTATCGGGTCTCTATTTCAGTCTTTAGTGATGCTGCTTACAATTATCACTGTTATGTGTCAAAGTGAGATCCCCCCCCCTCTCTCCTCCACACAACAGCAACAATTGAGTTGAAAATGCATCTAAGACACTTTCTTAACCTGTTGCTCAACAGGCAAATCCTGGAAGATATTAGGTGATCGGCTTAAAGAACCACATATAAAAGTTATTCTTACCAGTAAAGCATATTACACCCTCTATATCCCTGTTCAAAGGACAGACAATATTTTGAAGGAGATGTGATTTATACAAAATTCCAACTCTTTCCTCAACAAATAGCATCTTGTTCAGGTTTTTGTGAGTCATATCTGACCCATCGCGACCCCATGCATAATGTTCCTCTAGGCCTTCCTGTCCTCTGCCATCCTCTGGAGTCCATTTAAGCTCATTCCTATTTCTTCAGTGACTCCATCCAGCCATTTTTCTTTTGCCCTCAATCATTCCCAGCATTAGGCTCTTCTCCAGTGAGTCCTTCCTTCTCATTATGTGGCCAAATATTTGAGTTTCATCTTCAGGATCTGGCCTTCTAAAGAGCAATCAGGGTTGATCTTCTCTAGGAATCTTGTTCAGGTATGGTGTTTTTTTTTTTTAAAAAACCTGACAGACTGAGGCTGTGAATTTTATAACAACTGTGTGGATTTTGTTCAGGTAAGGCAGGGTTTTTCAAACTCTGTTCTGTGGAATTCTGGGCTTCCATGAAAACTTGACAGTTTTGTCAGAAACCAAAGGCAAAATAAAAAATTGACTCTAAGGCAGGCAAGAGCAACCATTGCAAATTTTTTAAACCACAGCAAAAAGATTGGGGCTTGTCAGCTGACATTGAGAATCCCTATCTCCAGGGATGTTTGTGCTCATATGAACATCATTCTCTGTGTTGAGAAGCAGGCAGAATGGGTTCTGGGAATTTTTTTTTTTAACGAATAGATTCCACGTCCTAAAAATAATTTGAAAAACCCTGAAGTTAGAGAGTTTTCTCCTGCTGTCTCCAAAATACATACTGTACATGCCTCCTTAGAGCAAGGCTAGGCAATTTCATGTCTATAGAAGCTTTGGATTTCAATAACCCATTGTTTGGACTTAATAAACGTTAAAAGAAAAAAAATATGGAGATTACCACTTCACGTATCCTTGAATTGCAACATCCAAGGTTTAGAGTCAGATTAAGTTGCACTGTAGACAATGGGTCAAAGTTGATGTGAAGGACTGAAGTTGGGTTTGCTGTCTGATTTTTTTGAAAAAGCAATTGCAGCCAGACAGAAATGCTTCCCATTCCTACTTTCCTCATGCATTCATAGATTCTTTCACAAGCATCTCAGCCAGGGTTCCAGCTGCTATAATCACTGAGCCACAGCCAGATGTTTTCAAGGATGTGCTGATGTCCAGAGGCAGCTGTACTCCATCCAGGACCTTAGTTCACAAAAACAAGTGCTAAGAGAGAGTAGAGAGGGGTATAGGAGGAAAGGAGATCACAATCAATATGCACATAAGGTTGTCTGCACATTGAGCAACATCTGGAGATCAACAACTTTTTTCAGTAGGCTAGTTAAATGGCAGCACCAGCTTTGGTGACTTGCATATCCTGCTGGGACTCCTGTTTGCAGCTTAGTTGGAGCTCAGTAGCAACAAAAAGAGGAATAACCACATTGAGGTAGCACCTTATCCCACACAGTTTACTTTATCATCATTGCACCTCATACAACAAAATTAAATGCCATCTTCAGTGTACATCATACATAAAAAAACTATTAAAAAATAAAACAATAATACACATCCTTCACATTCTACATAAATGAATTGAAACCTACTGATACTGATTGATTGATTGATTGATTAATTAATTAATATTGCACTATACAATAGAATTCAACATAGTTACTGCGCTGGGATAGAAGCTGTTTTTCAGCCTATTTGTCCTTGTTTTTATTGTCCTGTACCGTCTGCCAGATGGTAATAGTTCAAAAAAAGGGTGCCAAGGATGAGATAGATCTTTAAGAATGTTTTGAACTTTCTTAAGGCAAAGGGAGCTATAAAGCTCTTCCAAGGAGGGGAGAGGAGAGGGCAATGATGTTAACCCTCTGGAGTGCTGTTCTATCTGCCACTGTGCAGTAAGTTTTATCCCACTTTTGCTTGAACTAAGTATTTTAAAAATTGAGTATTAAAGGTATACTTACATGGCAACATCCCTTTGCAAGTCTTGAAAAGGTAGAGAGCAATACTTTATTGTTGCTGTAATAAAACATTGTAAATAGACTTGTTATGCTATGGTGTGTCCAGTCTTTGAAAAGCAAAGCACCCTCCCATTTCGTTCAAAATGTAGCATTATAATTGCCTCCATATGTATTGTAGTTGCTTGGCCTATCAGCACCAATATCTATCACTCTCTGAAGTAGTAAACTATTTCCATGCTTATTACTTAGCAACATTATAAAATCACCAAAGAAAAGAACCTAGAAACATTTGAGAGCATATTTGCGAAAATACATAAGAGAGGAAACATTTATTTGATAATATATTAAAATCATCTCTTAGGAGATTTTGGCATAAAAATCAAATTATTACAAAGTTGATTAAATATAATAATGGTTAGTTTACTTTATTGTCATTGCACCTCGTACAATGAAATTAAATACCATTTTCAGTGTACATTATACACTGAATAATGAGATATTATTATTATTTGCAAAGAATAAACTGAAATAATCAGTTATTTCTTCATTAATATCTTGTGAACATAGTCTATCCATAGAAGACATCATTTCCCACATTGTAGCTGCTAATTTCCAGCACCATTCTTCAAAAAATAAAATCTGGAAAATTTCCTGTGTTATAATGTTTAGTGCCATTTTGTAAATCCCCTGTATTAATCAAAAACCAAAGGCAGATTTACATATTTCCCCCTTTTACTTTTTTGTCTGGAATCTTTAGTCCTCTGCCAAATTTCTGACTTTATAAAGTCTCAAGTCTCTATTATGACTTCAGATAGAAAAAAAAATGATTTCCACCAAAAAATGTTTATTCTATATAAGTCTCAAGAATCTAATTTTGTTGGGATCTTTAATTCATTTATAGTTTTATAGAATCAAATACTTTAAAAATATTTGCTTTTTATTTCCAATTCTTTAAATTTTTAAACGGATGGTTAACTTTTTTTGTTTTGTTCAAGAATGAAAGTAAACTCACCAGGTGCTTTTTTAGATTCATAGTTCTGAAAATGTCTAATAGCCTTAAGGTAGTTAAATAGGCAATTTTTAAAAGTAATTATACAGTGAGGTTTAGCAAACCCAGTGTCCTTTAAATGGTCTCCTGCCATTGTGAGCATGATAATGAATCTTTTCATTTCCTGGCACTCAAATCTGGTAGTAAAAATGCTACTGGTTCAGGCGAACCAGTATTTCTGATGATCAGCTGTGATGTGCAATTTATATTAGCTAGAATAATCAGATTTCCTGCTTTCCAGCTAATTTAAATCGCGTGGCACAGCGGCTCCCCCCCCTCCCCGTTCTACTTAACTTTGCAGGTATGTTTGGTAGCAGGCTCCACCCACCCGCCTGGACGTCATCACATCCCGTTTTTGACACTGCATGAGCAGAAGGTCCTGCGTATGTATGTAGATGGCGGGTGCACTCATATTTGCCAATGGGTAGCGAAGGTAAACTGATTTCACCCCTGCTGTGGCTAATCTCCCATTCTTATCCTTATTCAGAGAGGCCTCATAGAACCATTTTACTCATAAGTCTTTGCCACAATCTGCATCTCCACACTTTCCCAAATATACTTAGTCCCCCCATGCTTCCCCTGATATAACATGATTGATGTAAATGAACTCAATTAGTTTATTTACCTTTATTTCAGTTATTACTTGCAGTTGGGCTAATCACTGTGATTAAATATTATTGAGCTATAATAAATGTGTATATAAACTTCTGTTACATATAATTAAGTATAATTAGCTAGGATATAAATATCGGTGATTGCATGGAACCGGAATTCCAGGAGATGTAATTGGAGAATTAAATGGTGACATGGTTGGAGGAAACGTCAGATCAGTTAGTATAAAATGTGAGTAAAGATTTCTGCACTTCCCTTTGTGTGGAAATGGAGAATTAGAGATAATCTATGCATCTCAAGGTTTTTCAAAGCTTATTCAACTCTAATATTAAACAGGCTTTGTGCAGTATGAAAACATTTAAATTTTAATTACAATAATCCTAAAAAAAAATTAGCCATGCTTCCTAGGAATTCTGGGAGTAACCCCAGGAAAGCGGCAGGTTTAAAAAGGCTGTTCTAAGATATGCTTGAGTGTCTATGTGAACTAGCCATTCTTTCTCAAAAACATGAAAAAGTCATTCTTTCCCATATACATGAAAAAGAAATGCAGCTGCTAATATACTATAACCGTGATAGCGAACCTAAGGCACATGTGGCACACGGAGTCCTCTCTGCAGACACGCAAGCTGTTGCCCACCTTAGCTTTACCATGCATGTGGACATGCCTCCCACCAGCCAGCTGATTTTGGGGTCTCTGCTATCCATGCAGAAGACATGCGCATGCATGGGGGATTGTGTGCGAATGGGTGGGGAAGTGCAGGGTGTGTGTGCCATGCCTTCGTGCCCCATTTTTGGTTTGCTAGTCCCAAAACAGGGCATGGGGGGGGTCGCACATATTCCCAGGGGATCACGGGGGGGTGGTTATGTGCATGTTCAGGGGGAGCATTGGGGTGTGCACGCATGCACAGGGCGGCGGGGTGCATTGCATTATGGGTGTGGGCACATGCATGCACGATTTTGACACAGGAGAAAAAGGCTAGCCATCACTGTATAATAATGAGTCTTAGTTTAGCGATCACATCATACAGTTACAGTTACGACATTGATGAAAAAGCAATGTGACTAATCCTCACATTTATAACCTTCACAGCTCTGTAAAGCAAAGAAAAGCTGATCATAAACCCAGTTGCAGTTTCACATAGAGACTATTTTGCTTACTGACCAAGTTGCTGGTCCCAATTGTGAGCACTCAGTAAGAACTACTGTTGCTAGTGGCTTTTACTTTACAATTTTAAATTGTAATTTTAAATTGCAATTTACAATTGTAAATTGAACCTCACCAGGGTACAGAGATTATATCCACCAGCACTAAAATGAGGAAGTTTTCCATTATCAGATTCAGATTCAGATTTATTGTATTTATATACCACCCTATCTCCCTTTCGGGATTCAGGGCGGTGTACAGCCAACAGTAAAAATGAGTAATAAAAAAGTTAAGATCAAATGTTAAAATATATTAAATAGATTGGCCTGCCAAATTAAAAACCCCTGCTAAAATCAATTTAAAAACTACGACAGTTCGGCAATACGAAATAAATGGGTCTTCAGGGCCCGACGGAAGAGGCGTAGGTCGGTGATCGTCCGTAGTACAGGGGATAGGTCATTCCAGAGGGCAGGAGCTGCCACAGAGAAGGCTCTCCCCCTAGGGGTTGCCAGCCGACATTGCCTGGCCGGCCACACCCTGAGGAGGCCCTCTCTGTGAGAGTGAACTGGTCGGTGGGAGGTATTTGGCAGCAGGAGGCGGTCTTGCAAGTAGCCAGGTCCCTTGCCATGGAGTGCTTTAAAGATGGTCACCAATATCTTGAAGCACACCCGGAAAGCCACAGGCAGCCAGTGCAGCTCACGCAGGAGAGATGTCACATGGGAGCGTCTAGATGCTCCCAAAATCCCCCGCGCAGAAAATCCCCCTCAGTCCAGAAAGCAGAACCAGCAATTCAGGGAGGGATTCTGCTGAATGGCTCATACACTAACAAAATCCTAAACTATTCTTTACAACATAATATAACATATAGGCACCCGCACCCAAATATCTCAGCAGTAGAGTACCCAATCATAGATAAGATATTTCTCATAATCAAACCTTGGCATCATGCCTGCTGAAGGAGCTGATAACCAGCTGGGCAGATGTCACACAAGGCAACATCATCACCTTTAGCTAGGCATGTTTCATTCATGCATTCACCAGCAGATTGGTGGATGAAGATGTTGACTAAAGAAGGAAAATTATATTTTGGCACATTGTTGTATGAAACCTCACTATAAAAATAGATATGTCTTCAATTCAACTTTTTCGGTAGAGACTTGCCCTTCACTCAAAGTCCCCAAGAGCTCTGCACACACTTAGTTTCTGAACATATTCATGAAGTTATTGGTTATGACCTATCAAGCCCTACATGGCTGAAGCCATACTACCTTACACAACCAGCTTCATCCCATCCCATTGGCCTGTCCTACCTGGTCAGGCAGGGAAGGTATGTTGCAGACCTGGTCAGTGAAAGAACTCTGATTGGCGGGATCTAGGAAGAGAGCATTCTCTGCAGCTTTCCCACCCTGTGGAACAGTCTCCCCCCCCTTAGAAGTTAGGTGGGCCCCCACCCTCCTGGCCTTCTGAAAAAGGGCTAAAACATGGCTGTGAGGTCTTTCATGTGGAGCCCAAATAAGCACATAGTCGCGGGATTAGTTGCTGCCATGATCAACGTCCATTTGCCATTGTCAACTAATTTTAATAGGGTTTTATTATTATTGGTGGGGTGTGTGGCATGGTGGCTCAGCTGTTAAGATACTGGGCGAGTTGGCTGGAAAGGCAGTAACAGGTTTGAGACCTGAGCGCTATGGGAAGGGGTAAGATCTTGTCCTCACCCCAGTTTCTGCCTACCGGGCAATTTGAAAGCATGAAAATGTGAGTTGATTAATACAGTATGTACTACTTTGGTGGGAAAGTAACAGCACTCTGTTTCCTGCTAGCCACATAACTGCAGAAATATCTTCCAACATCTCTGGCTCAAGGCCTTGAAACAGAGATGGGTACCATCCATATTGGAGTAAAACCCACAGGGACTACTAGAAAGCTATTTTACAATGTCACTAAGGGAATGAAATTCTGTGTAGGTACAGTAAGGAATTGGAACAGGAATAAAAAGGAAGAAGGGGTATCTGGCACAGAAAATGCTCTAAATATTATGAAGCAATAAGAGTGCTGGAAGGATTACAGGGAACAGATTACAGGCAAAATGAACTTGTGGCACTTTTGATGCTGTGATGTAGAATCTGGCTAACTGCAAAAAAAAAGATCAGCTTGTCTCCGGGGATTGAAAGGACTTTTTTTGAAAAAGTTTTTTATCCCACTTTTTTCACATATAATAAAAGACAGCCTATTAATATTCCTTCCTCCTCATATTTTCCCCACAACAATCCTGTAAAGCAGGGGTCTCCAACCTTTGCAACTTTAAGTCTGAAGGACTTCAGCTGAAAAGGTTGGAGATCCCTGCTGTAAAGTGAGCTGAGCTGAGCTGAGAAACCGTGACTTGTCTAGTCACCCAGCCAGTTTTTCCTGCCTAAAATGGAACTAGAATTCACAGTCTCCTGGTTTCTAGGCCAACACTTTAACCACTTCACCAAACTGGATCTCTTTTTCAAGAATTATGTATTTTGCAAGCATAGTTTAATGTCTTACCGTCACTGCTTCTATTCAATAGATGTTCCAAAGTCTTGTCTCCTTATCCCAACAATTTCACTGCTGTGATTCAGAGGAGATTGAAACAAATACGAATAAATTGCTGGATTGTAATGTGCATAGTGACAGATAGGCTTTAATTTATACAGCGACACCCAGACATTTTGTCTCTCCTGTGGCAGTATCTAAGGTGAACAGGTCGATATTATGAAAAGCTCCTACTTTTCAATTCCAATGGTAACTTTCATAGCACTGTGGGTAAATTCTATGTTGCTGCGGTTAAAATCCATCATCAAATATTGCATCCCTGATCACTATGCCTTTACGTGGATCATTGATCATAATCCTAAATAAAATAATAAAAAATATTGATTGAATAAGCATCGCAAGGCATGCTTTCAAGAAACAGGAAGAGCTATACAGATTAAAAGAGGAAATACAACAGATGCTCAGTTGGCATTTTAACGCGCTGGTGTAGCTTGGTTCAAGATGGTATGGAGCTTGTCTGGGCTGTCAAATGATGATTAGGAAATAATTATTCAGTCAACTAATGATTAAATTAATTGGTTCAAAAGTGTCAAACTGTACATTTGGATCGGACAACTCTTTTGCTTAAGGTGCAGTAAAGAAGCACATGATGACCAACTATAAATGGCTTGTAAATCAGGTGTGTAGCCGATACAGGCTCTGGTGCTGTTGCATTTCTTGGAGCAATTGCTTGCTAGACAAGGTTGTTGTATGTTGCCGACAAAATAACAGCATATAAACTATTCATCTGATGGTTGTAGCAAGACTGTGTATAAACAAGATTCAACTGTCTCCTCCATTAAGATAACCCATCTCATTCTGTATGCCTACTATGTCATCTAAAAGCTGTGATTCTTTTTTAATGTAGCTATACCAAACTCTATCTGAGGTTGTGGTTTGAACCAATGTTAAAATTGTGAGGAAGATTACTACTGCTTTTGTCATTTAAAAAAAAAATTAAAATTGCCAGTGATTCTTTTCTTCCTTATACCGTGGGAATCTTTTGAGTATAGGAACACAATCTATCTCTAAATTATGTTACAAATATGTTAGACCAGCAGCCTGCCAATTTTCAACTTTAAAAACATCTAGTTCACGCATGATGTTAGTGAATATCATTAGTGGATATTCCTGTGACCAAGTGACAGACTTTTTTCAGGTGGAAAGTTTTGATCTATGTTGTCTTTCACCCTTGCGAGTTAAGCAGTGTATTATCTTCAATGCTCTTATGGTTGAGAGAAGCCAGCTGTTTCTCCTTCTGCTTTCATTTTTATGTCAGCCATAACAATGAAGGGACACTTGTTCCTCATATTGATTAGCACCTGGTTTATTTCTCTGGGACTGTTTGCATATTAAAAAGTTAGATTAAAAGATTAGGTTTCCGTGGTGATACTGCAGCACTTGCATGCAGAATGCCATATTTCACTATAATAAACACCAAAAGGGTTAGAGATATATGCCAGAATCTGAAACCAGTGTGTTGTGCACATGCAGATACTCTTGATAGCTGATCTAAGACTCTACAATTCTTAGATAATCTTCAACTTACGACCAGTGATGCTTAGTGACGATTTGAACTTACAATCAATTAAAAAATGGGGGATTTATAACCTGGATTGAAAGTTCCCGTGGTTGGGCCTCCTTCCCAGTCATGTAACCGGAATTTAGCCACTTGGCACCTCTGCCACATTTAGGCTGTTTGCAGTTTCTCATGGTCACATGACTGTATTTTGACAAAAAAGGCACTTTAAGTTTAATCAAAACAGCTCCCATCGCAAATCATTCACTTAATGACTGTTGAACCTGGGGATTCACTTAAGGACTGCCCCCCAGCCAAAAAATCATAAAATTCAGCTAGTCTTTGACATATGTCCAAATTGTTTTACTATTATATAACGGTATGGGCAGGCTCCAATTCAGTTATACTGAATATCAAGGATTTCTTGTAATTAATATTTGAGTATAATAAATCATCCTCTCTTTTAATTTGAATGGGAAAAAACCCTGATTTTCTGGATCAATATCTGGTTGGGGAATTCTAGGAGTTGAAGTCCACACATCTTAACGTTTGAGAAACAGGATCTTTTGTTCTGACCCAAGTCATTTCAGACACTCGTTTGTCTAACCTATGTAGAACAGGCTACATCAAATTATATGAAGATCACAAAAATACATGGATTTAATTTAGAAAATATTCACCAATATAGTGGTAGTAATTTAAAACTGAAGCATTAATGCTGAAGCATTAATAATTGGTATATGTATGCATATGATATGTGTTGTGCATACTTTAGAAATGATTCAGCAGAGATCCTTTGGAATGTAAAGGAGCAGAAATAGAGCTTTTTAAAGACTTCAGGGTGAGCCTGAAAGCTGTTGATTCTTTAATGAGGCAGCTCATTATATTAGACACTTCTTTAAGAGGTTAATTAAAGCAGCCATATCTTTTTGCAGACTGACAGAGGTTTGAATCAAAGTTTAATCAAATAACTTGTAGACAAGATGGGTAGCGGACAAATAAAGAACAACAGCGCTTAGACTTATATACCCCTTCACAATGAATTAAAGTCCCCTCTAAGTGGTTTACAGAGTCAGCATATTGTCCCCAACAATCTGAGTCTTCATTTTACTGACCTCGGAAGAATGGAAGGCTTAGTCAACCTTTTTTTTTTTTAAGAAAAAGTTTTATTAGTTTTTACAAGTTTTTTGGAGGGAAGGGGGTAGATAAGG
>JAPKID020001830.1:0-14174 GCA_026931265.2 Tropidonophis doriae
CTAGTTGTAAGGGTTGGAGACCCCTGCACTAAACCAATGGTTCTAAATCAAGGACTACCAGTATACTGTTTTGGGTGCATCAATCCATCAACAAATTTACTTCTGAAGAACTAAAGCTGCTGAGAACCATATAGTATTTCCAATTTAACAGTAAGCAATCATAAATACAATTTCACATTGTTGTGATGGATTTGGTTTTTATTTTTCCTCTTGTGGATGCAGCTAATTTGTAACAGGACACCTGACATACAAACCCAAGATCATCTTAGAGCAAGGTTCAGGACAATATCCAATGTGTGAAACATAGTCTAAGAAAACTGGTTTGTATTACAAGAAAAAGAGCCATAAGACAGAAATTGGCAGGCAGCAGAAGAAATAAAAGGAAGTAAGATTTTCAGTGATTTGAACTACCACATTTTCATTAGAAAACAGAATCTTGGGGGCATCTTGCCTCCATAAAAATGTTTTTGTTACAGACTATATTTTTCCCTCAGAGATGAACAAAGAAAATTGTTCAGAAGCACTCGCTTCTTTCAAATACACTTTTTACAAAAAGTGTGAAATTGTCCAAAAAAGACAATAACCCACATTTAACTAAAGCTACCTGTAACTATAAAGGTGTTGGGTTGTTGTTGTTTTTTGGTGGTGATGGATGAGATTATAAAAGGTGCAGAGGAGGGTAACCAGAATGATTAGGGGGCTGGAACACCTTCCTTACCATCTGAGGCTGAGGCTAGAACGACAGCACCTGAGAGGTGACCTGATTGAAGTCTATAAAATCATGCACGGTTTGGACAAAGTAAAAAAGGAAAAACTGTTTTCCCTATCGCACAATACTAGAATTAGGGGGCACTCCACGAAACTTTTGATAGCTAGACCTCAAACAAATAAGAGGAAGTACTTTTTTCATCCAGTGGATCACTGGTCTATGGAACTCCCTGCCAGAAGAAGTGGTGAAAGCTGTCAGCCTCGACACCTTTAAGAAAGGATTAGACGAGTTCATGGAGAACAAGGGTATCAATGGCTATCATTAAGGATGCCTAAGGACACCCTCCAGGTTGGAGAGATAGGCAGGATATCTCTCAATGCCATTTGCAGGGAATCATAAGCAGGTGAAGACATCTGCTTGGGAAGACCCTGAAGCAAATGGTGAGCCACTGTGTGAGACAGATTGCTGGACTGGATGGGCTGTGGCGTGTTCCAGCAAGGCTATTCTTATGTTCTTATGTAACATAAAGAAAATGTTATGTTTTCATTGCTGGTATCTTGATTTTAGTAAAACAGCATTTCACCAACCAAGCAGGAAGGCATCCACAAATTGGGGTATTGCAATAGGAATAGGGGAGCTCTTATATCACTGTGGAATTCTGCAATCAGTAATTCTGCTCTGGTTGCTTTGTCTTCTTTCTCTTTTCTTAAACTGAAATAAACAGGGAAAAGTAACTCCTAATTAGAACACTTAGGATAACAACAACAACAATAATGATAGTACCAATACAGGTAGTCCTTGACTTATGACTGATTGAGCCAAACATTTCTGTTAAGATGTTAAGTAAATTTTGCTCCATTTTATAACCTTCCTTATCTCAGTTGTTAAGTCAATCACTGCAGTTTATAAGTTAGTAACTCAGTTGTTAAGTGAAGCTGGCTTCTCCATTGACTTTGCTTCTCAGAAGGTTGTAAAAGGTTATCTTGGGACACAGCAATGGTCATAAATATGAATCGGTTGCCAAACATCTGAATTTTGATCACATGACCATGGGGATGCTGGTAAGTCATAAATGTGCAAAACCATCATAAGTCACTTTTTTCAGTGCTGTTGTAATTTTGAACAGTCATTAAATGAGCTCTTATAAATTGAGGACTACCTATAACAGTAGGCACCTTGGCTGCAATCCCAAAACAACTGAACACCATTGGAATTAACAAATTCACCATCTGACCAATGCAAAAGGCAGCTGTACTTGGAACAGCTTACATCCTGCAACAATATCTTTAACACCATCAAATATCCACATCTGCCTATCCTAGGCCCTTGGGAAAGACTTGATAGGTGGATAAAAATGCTAAATCCAGTCCGAACTGACTTGCAATGAACCACAGCAATAATAATTTAAATAAACAGCACCACAGATTCCAGTTCAGACAGTGTAGTCTATACAGGAATTCTTATTCTGTAGCCTTCCAATTTAATAACAACTAGGTTGCAGGTTTAATTTTTTCTTCTAAAGGTTCCTGTAATAAAGGAATAAAATTTTAAGGAAACTTGGATGTTGACATCTCTACTGTGCAAAATGTCAATGTACTCCTTCCATCTTTTGTTTGATTTTCTTTGAATCAGTTATTGGCAATCTGTTGGTACCCTTTAGCATAACAATTTGAGGTTGGAATTTCTTTCTGAGTTTGAAAACCTTTTGGAAGATTTTCTTTATTTTTCCCTATCTGCTTTCATCTTCAGTGCCTTTACAGATGTTGTAATGCTGCTTCTTGTGTCTTCTAATCCTTTGCCTTTCTTGGCATTGGCTTCATTTCTCTTCTTGGCTATTTCCATTGTTTTGACTTCTAAGCTAGATCCTTCTGTTCCTTGGTTTTTAGCAGTCTCCTTTCACATTAATCCTTAATTATTTCTTTGATTTCATTCCAGGGTTCCTCTAGTTTCCTTTCAATTAAGGTCAGGACTTCAAAGCAATTTATTTATTTGTGTCCCACCATTCTTATTTTGACAAATAAGTCAAGGTGGCAAACATTTCCAATGTACCTTCATTCTCTTCTTTACCCCACCAACAATCCTGTGAGGTAGATTGGGCAGAGAGAGGGAGCAACTCAGAGGTGGGTTGCTCCTGCGAGGTGGGTTGCTCCTGGTTCAGACCGGTATGGGCATACTGGTAGCAGAAATCGGCCATATGTTTGTTGGACCTGTAGCGGTGGTGGCCTGGCCATGCCCCCATACTGGTACAGTCCCCTGGCCTGTGTCTGCTCACTCCCCCTCTCCGCCCTGTCACTGCTTTCTTGGGCTGCCTGTCTGCACCATGTTTGCCCCGCTCATCCACTTCCTTTGCCTGCCCAGCTGGCAGGAGCAGCAGTGGTGCTGGTCATGGTGGAGAGTTTTCTTTGACAACTGGCTGCTGAAAAGTTCTCCCTTTTAAAAGCCTCCAGTGATCGAGCATTAGGATCCAACCCGCATTTTAACCAACCAACCAACAAGGCTTAGTTTGGAACCAGAAGAAGAAAGAACTGGTGAGTGGCTGCGCCTAAGTGTGGGGATGTTGGGGGGCTGGATGTTGGGTAGGAGCTAGGAGATCTCTGAGTGAGCACTGGGCAAACAGGTAGTCAGCGACCTTGCTTTCCAGTCACTTGTGAGTGGCTGCATCCATGGCTTTCATGCTAAAGTGGGGCTTGAAATCAGGACCTCCCATCTTTTTGCCTGATATCTTAATCACTAGACCAAACTTGTTCTCCTGCTTCATTTCTGTTTCTTAGGGCATATACCGGTAATTTCCTAGAACATACATTTTTCTCCTTACTCTTTCCAGTCTTGGTATTTCAATCGTGATTCATATCTTGCTTGCATATTCTGTTGCTTTCCAATAAGAAATCAAACATAAGCTAATCATAAAATACATCAACCTTCAAGTATAAACTTGCCAACATGTTAACTCTAATTTAAATTATTTAGTCATTGATTGCACTGTATTGTCTATGCTTCCTAATTAATAATCTCACACTACAAGATTCCCTGGAACTATTAATGTTGTAACTTTACAATGAAGTCTTGTTAGAAGCTAAAATACCAAAATTCTGGATAGAAGCAAATATTATCCTCCTACCAAAAGAAGATGCAGACTTATCGCACATTAAAAACTATAGACCTATCTCACTTTTAAATGTGGATTACAAAATTTACTTATCAATAATAGCTGAAAGACTGAAGAGATTCCTGAATGAATTTATACATTTAGATCAGAATGGTTTCTTTCCAAACAGATAAATTAAAAACAACATGAGAATCATTTTGAACAGATTGTAATATTAAGAAACACACCCAGAAAAACAAATTGCACTGATGTCTCTGGATGCGCAGAAAGCATTTGATAATGTAAACTGGTGATTCATGATACCGCAGCTAAAGTATATGGAATTTTGGGGGAAATTTATTAATATGATACATTAAGTCTGCAAAAGTGTTTGTAAATGGAGACACAACAGAGAATATTAATATTAAAAGAGGCACAAGACAAGGATGTCCATTGTCCCCCTTACTATTTATTCTGACTCTGGAAGTGTTAAATAGGAAGATATAGAAATAAAAGACATGAAGATAAAAAAGGAAAAATACAAATCATAAGCTTTTGCAGATGATTTGGTATTCCTCATTGAGGAACCATAAGAAATGGGACTCAAATTAAAAAAGAAAATAGAAGACTGTGGTGATGTTGCAGGATCAAAACTAAATAAAGAGAAAACTAAAATCTTAGCTAAAAACCTTACAGACAAACAGAAAAAAGACCTAATGGAAAAGACAGACATTCAGATAGTTAAAAAAGTAAAATATTGGGGAATCTACATATCTACTATAAAAGAAGACAACTATTTAAAACTAACACAGCAAATTAAACTGGATTTGGAAAAGTGGAAAAACCTGCAACTATCATTGTTTGGTAGAATAGCCACAATCAAAATGAGTATCTTATCAAGACTGTTTTACCTGTTCCAAACAATCCCAATAAAGCTAGAAAGGAATTTTTTCAAAGAACTAAATAGAATAGTATCCAAATCTATCTGGCAAGGTAGAAAGGCAAGAATTAAGTTACTAACAATAGACTCTACCAATAGATCAGGGGTGGGTTCTGACTTCTGTTACTGCCAGTTCACTCGGGTGTGCTTCAGGCATGCATGTGTTTAATGCGCTTGATGTGCGCATATGCAGTAGTAAAAAATACTTCTGTGTATGTGCAGAAGCAAAAAATCAAGATGGCAGCACCTATGGTGCTGCTGATAGAACCAGTTCGGGATTGTGGCAGGCCTAGTTACTACATACTCGGCCAAACTGGTCCAAAAAGGTAGGAACTCACCTCTGCAATAAATGTGGCTTTCAGCTGCCAAACTGGGAATTATACTACTAAGCAACTGCCTTTACTTGGCTAAAAGAATGGATAACTCTGAGAAATAGACAATTACTTGTACTGGACGGACATGATTCGCAACTGGGATGGCATAGGAAGTATGGTATGAGAAACACAAAGCACAGAGATATTTTTAAGGACACAGTATTAGAAACGCTCTGTTCTCAATATGGGCAAAAATCAAGGAAAAACACTATTTGAAAATACCATGATGGAGGCACTAATACACTCAAATGTGATGGATATGAGAAAAATTGTAAGAATCAAAGATATTTTGAATGAGAAGGGGGAATTGAAAAATAAACAGGAATTGAATAGCCAAGGGATAGACTTAGCATGTACAGATAAAATCTATATATTATAAAGACAATAAAATATATGTTTTTTATAAAGAACAACAGAACTGGATCAAATCTTAATGGGACCAGACGAGAAACTAATTTAAAAATTCTATAGTTATCTATTGACTATTAGAATGGAAGAGGAGCAAGTAAAAGAAACCATGATAGCATGGGCTAAAAACTTTGGGTATTCTATAGAATTGGACAAATGGCAGAAGTTTTGAGATAGAAACTATAAATTGACAATGTCCACTGAATAGAAAGAAAACCTATACAAAATGTTTATAGGTGGCACTTCAGCAAGATTAGCTAGAATGTTTATGTCTGTCAAGTGTTGGAAGTGTAACCAAACCTAAGGCTCGAACTACTACATTGGTAGACATGCCCGAAAGCAAAAAAATATTGGACTAAAATATACACCTGGATAGAAAAAATGATAAAGGAACATGTAGATTTAAAACTGGAAATATTTCTGTTGGGCATTATAGCAGAAAAATACAGTAAAAGGAATATATATTTAATAGTGCATGTGTTAACAGCAGCCAGAATCATGTTTGTACAACACTGGAAGGATGAGGAAATCTCTACAGAAGAAAAGATAATAATAAAAATCTTAGAATGTGCAGAAATGAATAAACTAACACTTGAATTTTAAAAAAAGGAAGACACTGAATATTTTGAGATATGAAATCTGTTCTATCGATGGTTAAATAAGAGAAACAGAAGTTAGAACTTCTAAAATTAAGAGAACGATTAATTTCACTATTAAGGTTGATTAATTTTGATTAGCATTAATAATTAATATGTATTAATATGATGAGGGAAAAGCACTGTCATTATGAGATTACTACTAGAGATGATGATGATGATGATTCAAAAGAATTGTAACATGACAACACACTGTTTATATGGATATTGAACATGTTGCTCTTTCTATTTATATTAAAAACAATAAAAATTGTTTTAAAATAATTTCACATTTCTACCTTCTTTTTCATAATCTGACCAAAATAATTAGGCCCACAGATTACTCTACCCTTTCCTCCTCTTTCACACTGACACAACAAAGAATCTGAATACAATATTGAGAGATTATAAGCAACTAGGCAACAAAGTTAAGTAGCTAGGAGCAGAAGTAGTGTTCCCATCAGTACTCCCAATGAAAGGTCAACACCCATTGAGGGGGAAAAAGAATTCTAGAATTAAATCACTGGCTAAAGAGTTGGTGTTGCCAAGATAACTTTGGTTTCCAGGACCATAGACTGCATTACCTAAAAGGACTCTTGGTGAGGAATGGGCTGTACCTCACAAAACAGGGAAAAATGTACTTAGAAAAAGACTGGCCCAACTCATCAGAAGGGCTTTAAACTAAAATTGAAGGGGGAGGATTAGCCAACACCCCATAAGACAAGTTTAGGATCCAAAAAGATCTTGACAAACTTGAACAATAGGCCCTATCCAACACAATAAATTTTGTTGTGGAGAAAAGCAAAGTTTTACATTTAGACAGGAAAAGTCAAAGGTATAAGCATAGATTAGGTGACACCTGCCTCGGAAACAGTAACTGTGAGAGGGATATTGGAGGTCTAGTGGATGATCAGTTAGTTGAATATGAACCAGCAGTATGCAGCAGTAGCCAAAAAAGCTAATACAATCCTGGTTTGTATAAACAGAGGTATAGAATCAAGATCACATGAAGTATTAGTACCATTTTATAAAATCCTAGTAAGACCACATCTGGAATACTGTACCAATTTTGGTCACCATACTACAAAGAAGATGTTGAGACTTTGGAAAAAGTTCAGAGAAGAACAGCTAAGATGATCAAAGGCCTGGAGACTAAAACATATGAAGAATAACTGCAAGATCTGTGTTTAGCTAGTCTAAAGAAAAGAAGAATTAGGGGTGACATGATAGCAGTATTCCAATTATTTCAGGGGCTGCCACAAAGAAGTCAGGTTCAATTTTTTCTCAAAAGCATCAGAGGGCAGGACAAGAAACAATGGTTGGAAACTAATTAAAGAGAGAAGCAACCTGGAACTAAGGAGAAACTGCCTAACAGTGAGGTCAATTAACCAGTGGAACAGCTTGCCTTCAGAAATCATGAGCACTCCATCACTGGAGGTTTTTAAGAAGAGACTGGACGGTCATTTATCTGAAATAGTATAGGTTCTCCTGCCTGAGCAGGAGGCTAGACTAGAATACCTCTAAAGTTATGTTCTATTCTTTTCTGTTTCTATTTCTATTCTATTCGTCAGCAGCATATTGAGGGACATTTAGTACAATATCACCAATAACTTTACATTGCTTATCCATTTGGAATTCTTAGTAAAATATAGGATGGGGTTACTGTTGCCTTCTGCTTTGCAATATGAAACTATGTCTTTGTTGCCATCAATGATCTTCTGCATCTGGCATATATCTATATTGCTGTTGCCCCAAATAAAAACCTGCTTGCTTTATTCGCCCAGGTCAGATGGCCTTCATACTTCGGAAGGCCCTGTTGGGAATATAGACTTTTCATGTACACTTCTGATATCCTTTGATCATCCCTCCAAGAAATATCCCCTTCCTGGCCTGATCTGATAGGAAACGTTAAGCAGAGTTTTTCCTTTTTTGTAGCAGTTACCCTTTGCCATCAAGCAAAATTAATTTACTTTTAACATTTTAATGCCGTGGATATTTTGGCTTACTGCCAGAGTATTTGTTACCATATTAATCCCATAAATTTTTCATAGAAATAATGTTGCCCTTTGTATTTTAGTAGTGGGCAATCTACTCTTTCCTCAGATTTGATCATTCTGAATACTTCAGTAAAAGTAGATAGAAGGCTAGAGATTCCACCCACCCCCCTCTTTAAATAAGGAACATCTGTGTTTTTGAGGTATTTGGTCTCAGTCAGTTAGGATTTATTGCAAATGCTTCCTAAGTAGGTAGGAAATACTTTGAGTCCAAGAACACCATGTTTCTTCTCTTTTATCAGAGCACAAAGTGGAGAAGAAAAGCGAGATTTTAATTACTTTTTTACTGCCCAGGTGAGGAATGCTCCAAATACCTTGCTGTGAATTTCACAGTCCAGCTGGTGTTACCCCTGACATTGTCATTTGCTGCCTATGATTTCGAGAAAATGAAAATGAAGTCATTGGTAGGACAGAGATGGTTCTTACCCTAGAGAGAGAAAAGCAAAACAGACTTCATGGGTTGTGGGAAAAGGGGACTAGAGATGAACAGAGATTAACACCAAGGTTAACATTAGACCAACAATCAAAAGGTAAACAATACCCCAATCAAGGAACTGCCAAAGAAGGTAATCAACGAACCATCAAGACTATTCCCACCAACACTGACAGGGCAAGTTGCCGAAAATATAAAATAAGAGCAAACCCTACTAACATTGATGATGTCACCTAGTTTGGCAATGAAATATCTGCAAGAAAACAACCAAGCTTAGAGAGTATCAAGGACTCCATAGTTCAACCCTAGGCTACTTTACAATATCTTTTCTAAAGAGGACTAAGGCTGTCAGATCACTGGATCTAATCAGAAGTTTCAAGTTTTAATTTTTAAGGAAAAGAAGAAAATATTAAGGTAAGGGGCCAAACTGAAGAGTCTATTAATATGAAAAGTAGGAAAAGGGGCCTCCAAGAACACAAGCAACTTTTCAACTATAGCTTCCACTCCAGTCATTTCTGCTTTTAGTTTATCAGGTTGTATTCCTTGACCTACAGGCATCACTCTCTTTAATTGCTAAGACCCTTTGTCTGATGCTTGCAAGACCATATTTATCCTAGGAGATATATAAGGTACATAATTCATGGAGTGCATTCAAAAGTATTAAAGAATATGAAAACTACAGTATCAGATTAAGGCTGCAAAATTTACATGGCAGCAAAGAGATACCCAAAACTAGCTTTTTTATGCCCTCTTGTGGTCATAGAGATCATTGCAGCCCAAATCTGGTAACTAGAGGAAATTTGTAGAGTACTGTAAAAGAAAGTGCTTGAACCAAGGGGAAAATAATAAATTACTAACTATATTAAAGAAAAGGTCCAGCAAATGTATTAGCAGTGACTTGCAAAGTGCCATGGGAGTTTTGTGGCCAGAGTGTATGTATTGTTATGATAAGCAAGCACACATAAACTGTTTTCTATTTAACAAATTATCTGTTGTGTGCTGCAAAATGAAAATGGAACCTTATGAAGTGTAGCAACCCAAAAAATCCTGTGACTGTATCTTGGCAGCAAAATTTCTGGTAGATGTAGTTTTTTCCAAAGTGTGTGATTTATAAGAATTCTTGCCACTCAGAAGACAGTGGAAAAATCACATCCAGAAGTCCTCCGTGTCTGGAAACACGTGTCTGGAATATAAAAATGTTCTTGGATTTTATAAGTAGGATGCAGGATCCACATGAGTATAAACTTTTATGCCCCCTTTCTACAATGACCCACACACTTAGAATTGCTCCTTTCCCAGTGCCTTCAACAGGAAGGAAGCTTAAAACCCCAGTATTATACCACTCAGATCTTTTGAACACATTTTCAGCCTCAGCTTCATGGATAGGGATTGTAGGAATTGTTTACTTCTAAGCAAAGAGTAATTGATTAATCAATCTTATTCTGATCTCCTAATACAGCATCTGCATACAATAAATTGGGCCAATACCATACAATGACTTTTCAATCATATAGGTATGGTGACCAAACTCAGGATTGAAAAAATTATTCAGTCTCTTCCTTCTGTAAGAACCTAGAGGAATTAATATGCATTGTGGTGGAAATATGTCCCATGAATATATTAGAAGTCTATCATTTATATAAAAAAATAATTTATCCACCACATATTTGTCATGTTATACATCAATTCTGGTTTCTAACATCTTAGTCTTCTCAGTAGTACTGTAGCAAAGTAGCAATACACAGTCATCTCCAATAATACTAGACCTCATTACTCAAAGACTGAGTATCACTGATTTCAAATTAACGTATTGTCCATCTTTAAATTACTGCAGTTCAAACACATGCTTCTCTTTAGCTGGATTGTATCCATGATAAAAATGACATGTAGAACTGCATAAACCAAGCCCCAAATATTCTCAGCACTACTAATATGAATGGCTCTGCAGAAAGCCTTATTTAATGCAATGCGTTAATATATCTAATAAAAGAAATGAAATTATTTTTTTAAAAAACAATGATCTCATCTGTCTTTTTGTTGGGAACTTTGTTCTAAGCAGCAGTTAATTTTTGGGAAACATACATGGGGTTATATTACTCATCCTTGAGAATTAGAATCTCAAGATAGTCATTAGATTTTGGCAAGCAACCAGGAACTCTGGCTATTCATTGGATAAAAAGGTTAAGAGTTGTGAGATGAAATAGTGTAGGAATTAAATGTGAAATCCATTCAGTGTTTCATGATGGGTTAAAACTGCCATTCCTCTGGGACTACACACAGCAGAGGCTTCGGAAAGCTTCCACTTGCTTACTTCCAAGGAATTCCACTGATTTTCAGATATGATAAAATGAGGCCATGGGTTTTGTTTTAAGAAATTATCAGCAATAATAGATCTCCATCGCGGAAAGACACCAAGAGTTATTTGATTGTCAGGATATAAATATAATAAATAAACTTTGACTGTATTACATATGGATAATTTCCCTTGTCAACTATTCAGCCACCTCCAGTGCTACCACAAAGAGCAGGTGTGTTTGTAGGAGTGTTGGAAGAAATGTTCATCTGGGTTCAGTTCCAAGTGGGAAGAAAGATACTGGAAACATGGAGACTGCTTGGAAAGATGGTTTAATAGTGGACAGGACCATATGATTTGGGGGGGGGGGTCCTGGGCAAAAAAGAGCACGAAGGAGGGAGGGAGGGAGAGCGAGAGAAGTTGTCAGACTCCCATGGGGCCATGAGGGGGTAACTTTGTAGTGTCCCAAGCTTGGCTGAATCTTGCTAGGTGATATAATCTCCCTAAGGGGCCATGTGGTGAGTTCTGTTGCTAGATGGGCAGAGGGCTAATCCTATCTTGTCCTGAGGATCATATCTTTTGTGTTGTAGATAAGCTGGCCCAGCCTTTCTTGGGCTATTAGCAAAGGTGGGGGCTGCTTTCCAATAGCATGTTTCTCCTTTTCTCATCCAGGTAGGTATAATATTCTGCCTTTTTAATATTTCCTAGAATATTTCATTTTTCTAGAAGAGGGGTGAATGCTATCTTCTTACAGGAGTATGAACATCTGATTTGGCAATCAAAGATTAGCTGTATACCTCCTTTGATTAATTCCTGATTTGTGGCAATATCCATGGTGCTTTCTTTCTGTTTTGGCTTAGCTTTAACTATTAGTTCATGGTTAAGTCTACTGTATTAGAAGTAGTGCTGATGTAGTAACTATCACATTTAGCAATTGTTTTCAGTTATAGATGGCAATCATAAAGTAACTTTATGACTAATCAAATTTACAATCGTCATAGATCTGTAAAGCAAAACAAGGGCTACTTATAATTTATCCCATTTTTTTATTGTGGAATTTTTCTTTCCCAAACTATTTGGATAATCTGAAAATTCATATTCACCTGTCTTTGAACTCACCTCGTCTTCTTTCATTTAAATGATGTGAATTTTATAATTTATGATTCATTTAGATGTGATACCATTCTGTATTTAACGAAGTAGAATGAGCTTGTGGTGGGTTTTTTTTCCCAAACAAATGTAAAGTGAGTTCTTAAGGTTGCTGAAGCCAGTAACTAGCATCACTAGGCTCATAATTTACCTTGCATAGTTTAGGAAATCTTTTTGAGACCAACCAAAACATCATCAAATCTTTCCTCTTTCCTGGTGACTGCAAAACAAAACAAAGCAAATCTTTGGCAGCTCATCTGAGACACAGGGAGCCATCACAACTATTTTTACTATTTGTTTCAGTTTCACCTAGTTTCAAATAAATAACAGGAAAATAAAAAGTATAGGCCCTCAAAATTGCTAATGCCAGATAATCAAAAGAGATCCACCCCATCATACAAGATGAAAGGGTCTTTATTCTTAATTCAAGGAATGCGTTGACTTGCTTGCCTGCACTGAAAGACCAATGGAGCCTGGAACGTAATAAGCAGTCTCAGGTTGTGTTGTTGTTGGATCTCATGCTTCATTTTTTGAGTCCATGTCAAGACTGATTTTGCCAGAGGGATCCATAAAGCATATTAGTGGGTCAGGGCTTGCCATTTAAATAAAAATCTGCTAAGAGTTCCTATCAGATCGAGATATTAACTTGGGAATCAGTTTCTCTATCTTAGAGTAATCAGAGTTTTGCCTTTTGTGGCTTGACCTTTTGGCTATAGCTTGTATTTGCTTCTTTCATTAGCCTGCAGCACCCAATCCATGCCAATGAATTATAGCATCATAGTTTCTGCTGTGCACTTAAATAGGTAGAGCAGGCAAAGAACCTGATCTGCGGCCAGGCATTCTTGCTTGTGGTTTGAAAAAATAGACAGATGGAATCCTTATTAAAAAGGGAATGTTTCCTAACTTATAAAGCTAGTTGGCAAGTATATTTAACGGGCACTTTTCTGATAATCTTTCTTTTATAATACATAGAAATGAAATTTCAGGTTCGACAACCATCCTAGAAATAAGTAATAAGGACCAAGTGGGCAAAGGCTTGTGAACTTATCCCTCATGCACACGCTTATCATCTTATGTATCACTGAGAGCTTGAGAGAGCATGGAGGGGGTCTGTATTTTGCTCTCTGAGATACACCTTTCTGAGTTTCATCTAACTGTAGTCTCAGAGCAGGGAGCCAGGTGGTCGTTCTCACCTGGGGAAACCTAATGCTCTTTGGAGCTTCTGTGCACTGCCAGAAAGACCCGGTGGCTAAAGTTGGACCATATAGAGCAGCTGGGTGTGTTGTTGTTTTACCAGCCTTCTTGCTGTACAGCAACTTTCCAGCCTGATGTGCCTGACTCCGTTGCACACTGACCAGATGAAGAAATGAAACTCTGCAGGACTAAGACTAAGACTTATTACGGTTGATCTGATAACTGATATTAAAAATATGATTGTATTTTATCTCCACCTCCTTCTTAGTGTTCATTTAATTAAGGAGGTTTCTGCCTGAACTCTTCAGAATAATATATGTTAGTTGCAGCCTTAAAATATGTTTGATTCCCTCTTTTTCTGGCAATAGATTTTATATAGTCTCCATCAAAGTCATTTTCTTTACTCTCTATATAGGGAGTTCTCGACTTATAAAAGTTTGCTTAGTGATCATTTGAAGTTACAACATGACTGAAGAAAATGACTTATGACCGTGTTGTACACTTATGACTGTTGTAGCATCCCTGTGGTCATGTGATTTACATTTGGATGCTTGGAAATTGATCCATATTTACGATGGTTGCAGTCAGTGATGGGTTCCGGATCCCATTGCAACCGATATGCAGCACCTGCGCGATGCTTCGCCGAGCAGCTGGAGCATTGTGGAGACTTGTGGAGGCATCGCTGGTAGGTATGATGCATGCACACACTTCACATGTGTGCACACATTGCACTCGTCTACGTGAATGACACCGGGCTTGTTCCAACCATACTGGCTGGAGTGGGATCTGGAACCCACCACTGATTGATTCACTTAGTAACGTTGGCAAGAAAAGTCATAAAATAAGGCAAAACTCACTTAACAAATGTCTCACTTAGCAACAGAAATTTTGGGCTCAATT